>VDFB02374998.1:0-75617 GCA_007258455.2 Sequoia sempervirens
TATAATAACTTTTCTCAATTTGTGGATGATGAAAATGAAGGATGAGCTCTCTATTTATAGAAAGAAAGAGTTGAAGATTGAAATATAGGATGAATGTGGGATAAAAGATAAACCAATGGCATGAAGCCACTTGTCAAGATGTGAGAGGATGAAGGTTGAGCACATTTTGATCAATGTGCAAGTTTGAAATTTCAATTTGAAGAAGTGACATGTTTAGGGGGGATGAAAGAAGAGAGTTAAATGCCACCGGGCTCAAGGCAAGTACATTTAAGAGGCATTGAATGCCTTGTTGAAAGGGACAAGTCCTTTTGAAGGGAATTTTTAAATTTGAAGAATATTCCATCCTTTGATTCCTTTTTGAAAGTAAATAGAGATTTAATAATTCAAATAAATTGATTTATTGTGCAAATGGGAAAAGCTAGAGGATGTGACATGCAATTAGATTAAACTAATCAGGTTTTGATCAATTTAAGAGGAGATTAGGTGATTTAACTAATTGGTTTAGACTTGTGGGTTGAAATAAATCAAAAAGAGATGAAAGTGATTAAGACCTAGTTAAATAAATATTTTGATTTATTTAACCAAAGGGGATGATGTTTGATTAAATTAAATAAATGTTTGATTTATTTAATTTAATAGAGGAACTATAGAGATTTAATAAAATGAATTATGGATTATTTAATTAAAATGGGAATTATGATGACTTTAATCAAATAAGGCTATTCGATTAAATGGATAGACAAAGGGCTATTCGATTAAATGGATAGACAAAGGGATAATTCAGGATGAAGTGATGTTAGAAGATAAGGATTGAGTATGCAATATCAATCTATACATTTTACATGTCTAGAATCATCATCCTATTCTAGAACATTAGAGTAATATTTTATTGCATATAGATCTCTTAATTTTAGACACACTTAAGATTAGGAATTTCACACACATTTCCATTTTAGATCTATACTTTCTATCAAGGTTTAATTACAAAACTAGGGGTTTTACCAAGGCAAATCCCACATAAGAAAATCAACACAATAGTTTTTTTAATAGATTTTAATAGGTTCATATCAAAAAGAGAAGTTTGAAAGACATGGGAAAGAAGTGTAGAGATAGGAGAACAATTTTAGATCTTTTTTTTTTGGAAAGGAGTATCAAGACTAAATCACCCATCTAGGCATATGAATCCCTGTATACCCCTTTTTTTTAGTTTTTTGTATATCCTTAGTAGTTACTAGAAGATTCTAGATTCTACCTAGATTCCTATAGCAGGACTAAATCACCTAGCTTGACATATCAATCCCAATGAGATCTTCAAACAATAGGATTTTTAGTGTTTCAAACCATGTTTTAACTCCATCATTTACACAAGAATTTTTATGTTTCATTCCTATTTATCAATTTTATTTAATACTTTCATGTCATTAAGTTTCTAGGGTTTTGTGCACAAGTGTTTTCATTTCTCCTTTGAAGCTTCATTTTAATGGTGAACCCTCAATTGGGTATCGGCTTGGTGTGATGGTTTAAAGGTGGCATTGTTGTTTGTGCCACCAAGGTTCAAACCCCATTGGGGTGGTATTGTTGAATGGTTGTAATCTGGTTCATAGCTCTGATCAAAAGCGTTTACCCCTTGAATAAAAAAAAAAATGGTGAACCCTCAATTAATCACACCCAACTAAAACACCTAGTCCTTCCATCAATTGAGTCACTTGGTTGAGGGATCTTGGTTTCCCAATGAACTAAAGTGTGAATTAGGTCCCAAAGTTCCATATCCTAAAAGGTGGAAACCTTATTTCCTTCAGTTCATTTTGGTGAACCTGACATTTGGACCCTTGAATTTCTAATTTGGAGAACATTATAAGTCCTAGATCTAGTTTGCATTAGCTTTGCATTAGTTAAATTGCATTTAAGGATTCTAAATCTTGAATTAGTGAAAAGTGCTTATAGGTTGCATTTTCACATCTTGCATCATTGAATTTCATTGGAAAACTACACTTGCAAATAATCATTTGATCATTCAACCTATAAACCTTAACATCAACTCATAATTTGTTGAATTTGGTTTAAAAACCCTAATGTAGGACTCATTCACCCACCTGGGCAATTTAGACCATGTACAGGCGGTTTTTCCAGATTCCTTGGAATTTTGTGTTGTCTATTTTTCACTATTTGAATCATCTAGAAACCCTAATTGGGACTCATTCACCCATCTAGGTGATTTAGTCTTGAATCAAGTCTAAATGTACATTTTATAACATTAAAAAATTTATTTCTATGCTTTAGTTTGTTGTTATCAGATCTCTATTTCAATTTGTTAAGTTCCTATTTCATTTCTTTCATTATATCTATCTTAATTTAGTTTCATTTCAAGTTCATATTTTAATTGTGGATAGATTTATACTATTGTACTTTTGTTTCATTTCTAGTTTGATCCGATTAGATTACTTTTGGCATTCATTAGAAAAAAAAAGTTAAAAACCATCAAAACCAAAACAACCATAAATTGATGAACCCCTTGGAGAAAGAATAGTTATTTGAGTATGTCAAATCTCTTTTTCTGAGTTAACCTATTCTTCAAGCCCTTTAGTAATGATGACTTTGACATGTTAGATGAATCCCTTGAGGATTTCATCTCACAAGGTCTATCCACTAAGGCTTGTCATAGCAAACCAAAACAAATAGAAGTTAATGTTGTCCAACCTCAACTTATCCTTTACCCACCATCAAACCAATCTCAAACTCAAAAAAAACTATTCTCATCCTCAAACCACCTAATAATAATTTTTTGTGGCAATAAAATTATAATAACGTTTCTCATACATATAACACTAGAAAAAATCCACAACCAAGACAAACAACTTCAACATCCCTCCCTTTTCCTTAAACCATCTTACCTAGTGCCCCTGATTTTCCTTTGCATAGTGGGAAGGAGCATTATCTTGTTGAAAAACTTAAAAATACTCATGCAAATATATCCCTATGGGATCTAATTAAAAATTCACCTAGTTATCATACTATGCTTCAAACATTCTTGCAACAAGTTGTGGTTCCCTCTAGTGCAAATCCAAGTGATGTCATAGATCTAATTCAAGGAATGAATGTGACTAACATTGACATTACCTTTCATCAAAATGAGTTACCTCCCTGGGAAGTGAGAAACAAAAATTATGCCTTCATGATAATAGCTATCTTCAATAGGATGAGAATAAAGTGAACCCTTGTCGACAATGGATCAACTCTTAATATGTGTAGTGTAACCCTTTTGGATAAACTTGGCATGGATAAACCCAGAATTGAATCTGATTCCTTATTGATTTGAGGGTTTGACAATGTAGGAAAGAAACTACTTGGTGTGATCACTTTTCCTATTACAGTTGGAAAGGCCAAGTTACAAACTCCTATACATGTTATGCCTCATATTTCTACAATATCCTTTTAGGAAGACCTTGGAATCATGAGATGCATGTCATGCATTCAACTCTTCATTGTATCATGAAGTATGTCTATAACAATAAATTGTATCAAATTGAAATACATCTTGAGCATAAAAATTTGGTTACAAATTGAAAAAGTAATGAAAAGTCCTCTAAAATCATTAATCCCAACTTCAAAGATAGAAACTATGAAAGAAGAGAAACAAGAGATGGAAAATGTGTCAAAGTTATTGGAAGATGATTGGGGCTCTTTAGATTTCACACAAAAAATTATGGGGGAATATAAAATCACTGAAAAAGAAAAAGAAACCAATGGTAATGTCAATGTAGAATTTGGAAGAAAACTCACAAGCATCTACTTCATCTACTCTAGAAGAAGACACGTGCTATACAACAAAATTTGATGAGGTAGACTACCAACAATGACCAAACTCGAAAGAGATGGAGAAACTTTATGGAAGAGGCTATGAACTTATGAAACAACTTGGATATAATGGAAAAGGATGTGGAAGAAAAGAGAAACGCATTTGTGTTCCTATAGAGCCTAACACATAAGAAACTAAAAGTGATTTGGGGTATTGTCCTTCTAAGATAACAAAAGTGTATAGGAGTGAATTTGTACCCCATGTGTAAATTCCCCTTTTTGCTTTCTCCACTTTAGAAGACCAAGTTCGAAGGCTTAATTCCACCTAAGCTTTCTTCTTGCATCCCACTTTGCACCTGTTTTGGGTGTCGATGGAGGTGTTTCTGTCGGGGACACTCGTGTGGTGCACAAACATCCTCACGGCATGCTTATATCCCTAACAGATTCTTGCAGCTAAACTTGTAGAGGCATTACACTTCTTATTGAGAGTCAAGTTGTAATGCTCCTTCAGCCGACTGACCCAAATATGGATGTTTCTTTCATTCCTTCTTCAAATTCATTCCTTCAACATGCATTCTATCTTCTTCACATCCTCTAAGAATTCAATCCAAATTCTTAACAACTTCAAGCACTCATTCTATCACTTCAAAAACTCACTTTCACTCACTCCAAGCATACAAGATCTCCATTGCAACAAACACAACACTCCATCACTTTGGTAGAACATTTTCTCTCATACAAGATCTCCATTGTAGCAAACACAACACTCCAAGCATACAAGTACTCTAATTTTCTCCCCCAAGCATCCTTGAGTGCTCTTGGTGGAGGTGGTAAGCTTCCCTTTTTTTCCTTCTATCACTTGGTTGAGTTAGCACTTTACTATTTTGTAGTGCTTTTGTGCTCTTTATTACATTGTTCTCTATATCTAACTTTCTTGGTTGTCCATGGAGGTGGAAACACCTAAATGGTGGTTCGACTAAGGCAGGTCCCTATACAATCACCCAACATTTTCCTCTCCTTTCTATGTGTAGGTGAATGTGCTTTCGAGGAGCTAGGTAGCAAACATGCTCTTCTACGAAATCATCTTCATCACCCTAGCTTTGGTTGATGCAGGAGCATCCTTGGTTCTTGATAATCTTGCATCAACAAAAATATTTTTTTGCAATTTTTGTTCTTGTTTAGTTCAAGTTGGTGGATTCATCATATTTGCTCACCAGACCCTATGGAACTATATTTACATTGTGGGCATGTTCATTTTCCTTATTCCAAGATTTGAGCATGATTGGATCTTTTTTTTCAGCAAGTTATTGCTTCTAGAATTTGTAGCAGTTTCTTGAACTGGCACCAAAATAATTTTCAGGCCTAACAGCTAGTTTGATTGCTTGTGGATCGATCCTGTAACTTGTAGATCTAAATGGTGTGATTCAAATTTTTTTGTGGGGTGTCCCCAACCTTAATTATAGGTCCATATTTCATCCTATGCATTCACCGAGGAGTAATTCAAATATGAGGCTGACCTATTCATGCACAGGTTACATTTTCTTTCATTGGAGATTGTAATGATTTTTGGACAACATAGATGATTATAGATCACAAGATGTGATATAAATCATTGTAATAGATCATTAGAATGGAAAGGTTGATTAGAATTGAGAAAGATAGGTTTTGATATGTAGTAATTCAGATTGAATTAAGGAGCATATAGGAATATAATATTTTGAACATGTTGTATCAGGCTTGTGAGCCAAATCTATAAACCCTTATGTTGTTGGTTGTTTGCAATCAAGATTTATGTTAATGAGAATGTTTGAATCTAAATTTTCCTCCATATTTTGTGTTGCTTCCATTGTGTAAATCTTGATGCACGTTCTAGATTGTTCTCCTTGAGGACCCTCCTACCATGGTTGCACCAGACTAGTATTAGAGCAAGATTCAATCCGTGAGAGATCTCTAGAATTTGCGGAGTCCTATTGAAATTTTTTTGTGGTGTGGTGGAATGTGGATCTAACCTGCAACTACAAAGGACTTGTGTAAAGATGGCAGGAAGAAGAAGAAATTTTAGAGGAAATGGAGTGCATGGAAATGCAAAACCAACTTTAATGGAGATGTTGAGAGCAATTGATGCCAGATTAGATGCAGTTAAAATGGCCTAGATGAGAGGTTGACCAATTGATGATGTGAATGATGAAGAGGTAGAAGTATAGGAAGAAAGAGGAAGAGAAGATCAACCTGGCCTGGATCAGGGAGAAGAGAGGTTAATAAGAGCCCTAACTAGAGCAAATACCAAGCCACATTTCACTCCACTGGATTACAATAGTAAGTTGGATTCAGATGAATTACTTGATTGGATAGCAGAGATGGAAAAGTATTTTTATTATGAAGGTACCACTAAAGATAAGAAGGTAAAATTTTCTTGTACAAATTTGAAAGGACATGCATCTCTTTCATGGGAAAATTTGCATACAGATAGGTGAAGAAGAGGAAAAGATAAGATAAAATCATGGGATTGGATAGTAAATAAGTTAAAGACAAAGTTTATGCCTGTAGACTATCAGATCAATTTGTTTTGGAAGTTTCCAAATTTGAAGCAAAAGGAGTCAAGTGTGAAAGAGTGTACTAAGGAGTTCTGCAAGTTGAACATCAGATTTGTACATTTGGAGGATGAGATCAAGCAAGTAGCTAGATATTTGAATGGTTTGAGGTCATCTATATAGGATGAGATAAGTTTGATTAATTTGTAGAGTGTGGAGGAGGCATATCAATGTTCCCTAAAGGAAGAAGAGAAGTTGAATAAAAGACATGAACAGAGACAAAGAGGAAGAGGTTGAAGATTTCAGAGAGGAAGAATTTTTATTGGAGGAAGAGGAACTTTTGTAGATCATAATAAGGATAAGGAGGTCAGTAAGAATGATAATTCATACCGTAGAGATGATGGAAACTCTTATCGAAGAGGAGGATATGGTGGTTACCAAAATGAGGGTTGTAGAAGAGATGATAAGGATAAAAGAGTATTCAAGGGAACTTGTTTTAAATGTGGTGGAGGACATAGAGAATTTGAATGTAATTAGGGAGAAAAAAGATAGAAAAAAATAGAAGAACAACCTTTGTCGAGGAAGATCATGTCGGATCATCTAATAAAACAGAAGATGGAGAAGTGTTGGTGAATAGAAGAGCATTGTGTTAAAGTGAGATGGAGCAGGAACCATTGCAGAGAAAGAATTTGTTTTGGACCAGATGCAAGGTAGTTGGTAAATGTTGTAGAGTGATTGTTGATAGTGGAAGCTCAGAGAACCTAGTTTTTGAAAAAATGGTGATGAAATTGAAGTTGGAAAGATTGAAACACCTGAAGCCCTATCATATAGCTTGGATTCAAGATGAGCATAAGATACTAGTAAGTGAACAATGTCTAGTGAAATTGAAGATAGGAAATTATCATTATGAATTTTTGTGTGATATCATGCCTATGGATGTATTCCATGTTTTGTTGGGAAGGCCTTGGCAATATGATAGATAGGCTATTCATGATGGAAAGAAGAATGCATATACTATTGTTGGTAATGGGATGAAGTAGACTTTGTTGCCATTGGAGGATGTTCCCAAAGTTGAGGTTTGTATGAGTGCTATAATTTTTTTGGTTGATGGAAGGAGATTCCTAGATGGACTGAGACATGAGAACATGAGCTATGCCTTGGTTCCTAAGAAGGTTGAAGAATTGAAGCATGTAGAAGAACAACTGGAGGAGATAAAGGAGTTGATGACAAAGTATGAGGAGATCATTTTAGATAATGTACCTGATGGATTACCACCTGTGAGGAGTATTAGTCATTGCATGGATCTGATTCCTGGAGCTAGATTTCATAATAAAGCAATACACTGGATGACACCTATAGAGAATGAAGAGTTGAATAGACAAGTGCAAGAGTTTTTGAGGAAGGGCTGCATCAAAGAAAGTCTAAGTCTACGTGTAGTACCTACTATGTTAGCACCTAAGAAGGATGGAGAATGGAGGATGTGTACAAATTCTAGAGCCATAAACAAGATCATGGTGAAGTATAGATTTCCTTTGCCATAAATGGATGACATTATGGATTGTTTGAGTGGAGCTAGATACTTTACAAAAATAAATTTGAAGAGTGGATATCATCATATCAGAATTAGAAAAGTGGATGAGTGGAAGACAACATTCAAGACAAATAAAGGATTGTATGAGTGGTTGGTGATCCCTTTTGGACTAACAAATGCACCAAGTACTTTCATGAGGATGATGAATGAGGTATTGAAGAAATTATTGGGTAAGTTTTTGATTGCTTACTTGGATGACATCTTTATTTTTAGTAAGACTAGAGAGGAACATTTGTTGCATATAAGACAAGTTTTGTAGAGGTTGAGAGAAGAATAGTTGTTGATAAACATTAAGAAGTGTAGTTTCATGAAGGAAGAGATGGTATATCTGGGATTTGTGATATATGTGGATGGATTGAAGATGGATCCTGAGAAGTTAAGAGAAATTGTGGAGTGGCCTACACTAGATAGAATTGGAGAGGTAAGATCATTTCATGGATTGGCTAGTTTCTACCGGAAGTTCATTAGGAATTTCAGTTCTATTTGCAGTCCTATGATAAAAACAATGAGAGGAGATAAGAAGTATTTTTGGTGGACATTTGGAGCAAACCAAAGTTTTGAGTTTTAGAAACAAGAGGTGACTATGCAGGCTATGTTGGCTTTACCAAACTTTAATAAGGTATTTCAAGTGGACTATGATGCAAGTGGAAATGCAATTGGAGTAGTATTGAGTCAAGAAGGGAGACTTGTAGCTTATTTTAGTGAGAAATTGAACGATGCTAGGAGAAGATATTCAGTGTATGATCAGGAGTTCTATGTCATAGTTCAAGCCTTGAAGAAGTGGAGGCATTACTTGTTTCCTAAGGAGTTTTTGTTGTATATAGATCATCAAGATTTGCAATATTTGAATAGTCAGGGTAAGTTGAATTAGAGACACAGCGGATGGGTGTAATTATTGTAGAGTTATACTTTTGTTTTTAAGCATAGGAGTGGAAATTCAAATAGAGTTGTTGATGCTTTGATTAGGAGAAGGAATTTACTGACGGAGATGAGAGTGGAGGTATTAGGATTTAAGGAAATAAAGAACTTGTATGAGGAAGACCCAAATTTTGTAGAACCTTGGAGAGCTTGTAAAGAACCAGTTTTGGAGGATAGGAGTTAGTGGTTCGATTATTTCATTCAGGAGGATCTGTTGTTTAGATGAAATTAGCTGTGTATACGCCATAGTTCAATGAGGGATAACTTGGTGAAAGAAAAGCATAGTGGAGGATTGTCAAAACATTTTGGAGTTGATAAGACAATAGCATTGGTAAGTGAGAATTAATTTTGGCCATGGATTCATAAGGATGTTAAGAAATTTGTGCAAAGTTGTAGAGTTTGTCAAGTTGCAAAAGGGAGTAGTAAAAATGTTGGATTGTATAAGCCTTTGAAAGTTCTAGAGATACCTTGGGAGGATATCAACATGGATTTCATACTTGATTTGTTGAAGACACAAAGAGGTAATGATTTTGTATTTGTGGTGGTAGGTAGATTTTCTAAAATGGTACATTTCATACCTTGTAAGAAGACAATGGATGGAGTACATGTAGCAATTTTATTTTTCAAGGAAGTGGTCAGATTTCATAGATTACCTAGGAGTATTGTTTCAGATACAAAGCTTTATTGGTTACTTTTGGAGGAAATTTGGAAGAAGTTGAAGACAAATTTGAAGTTTAGTTCTACTTTTCACCCACAAACTAATGGATAGATAGAGGTAGTAAACAAGAGTTTTGGGAATTTGCTGAGATGTTTGGTTGGAGAGAAGACCGGAAGTTGGGATTTAGTTCTTGCACAAGCAAGGTTTGCATACAATAATTCAGTGAACAAAAGTACTAGAAAGAAACCTTTTGAGATTGTTACTAGAGTTCATCCTAGAGGTATATCAAAGTTGAGAGACATCAGTATGGAACATAAAAGGAGTGCAAAAGTAGAGGAATTTGTAGAACATATGAAGAAAGTGCATACCCAAGTGAAGGAGCAATTGGAAGACATGAACCGAAAGTGTAAGGAGAAAGCAGATGAAAGAGGAGACATAAGGAGTTCAAAGTTGGAGATGAAGTGATGGTGTATTTAAGGAAGAAAATATTTCTAGTTGGAACATACAATAAGCTGAAGATGAGGAATCTTGGACAAATTTTTGAAGAAATTTGATTCAAGAAATGCATATGGAGAACCGGATGACATGGGTATATCACCTATATTCAAAATTTCATGACCTACATTAGTACCATGAAGGTAAATTCAAGAAGGAAATAAAGAAAATTGGAAATCGCTTCTAAAAAATATCCAAGGAGGAGGGACTCCTATCCAGGAGGGGAAATGAGACAACAAGCTTATTAAAAACATGAATGGAATATAACTAAATAAGATGACTCAAATGCAAGCTACTCTCTCGACATTCTTCTTCAATGCTTTATCAATGAACTACAAAAGTTGGGAGAGCAAAGGCACGAAATCATGCACAATTACAATCAACCAACGAACTCTCATCCAAGAGTGAACAAATATTCGCTTTCAAAGTGTTGGCAACAATGGCGCAGCAATTTTGCATAGCAAGTAAAGGTTAAACAAATAATGAGCCCAAGGCTCTTATTTATAGGACTCAAAGGAGTGGGCAACCCAAAAATCTCCTTGAGTTAACAATGAGTTCTTGCCAATCAATTAGCAAGATTTATTCCTAAATAGGGGGAACAATCAGTTAACTGGAAAACTACTTCAGTTAACTGAAAGTGAACAAAGAGTCAACTGGAAACTACTTCAGTTGACTAAAAGCAAACTAAAGGTGAACTTAAATGTAAAGTCTCCCTCCAAAATAGACATCCACATTTAGTGGAGATCTAAGATCCACAAATCGTGGAAGTCAATTAGACATCCTTAATTAGTGGGATCTGACAATGCATGATTTAAGGAAAGTGGAGTTAAACTTGGAAAGAAGCATCAAGTTAACTCCAACTACATTTAATAGCATCTCGAGTTGACTTGGAAAGAAGCATCAAGTCAACTCAAGTCTCATGAATGCCACTTGGAGTGTGTATGGCGTCCTTCTCTGGTGCATTTATAGCTCGCCATTAATCAACAGTGTCTCAATCCATTGATTGACCTCATCAGCTTCTGGGGAGTTAATGCTCTGTAGGATGATGACGTGGCGTCGAGCATGACCTCACCCGTTGTGAGCTGATTTCCGAAGTCAATGCATTGAGATGCTGCCTCTTCTAACTTGGTCGATAAAGCTGCTACCTTAGCCAGCTTACAACCCTCTGGATCGTCAAGAAAAGTGCTGCGGATGACATCCCTGAACTGGTTCAGTATAGTCACCAACTCGACGTATTCTCCTCCCTCACGCTGATATTCCATGCAAGGGAAAGATATTACCAACATTCTTGCGAAGTTGATAATAGTAGCAACCACCCTTCTGTAATCAATCAACTCTACTGAATGAGCGTCGTAGGCTTTCACCTTGTACGCCAATTGTTCCTTCCAAGCAAACAGATGTTGCTTGTTTTCCTCAGAGTATACTGATTGATAAGCTAATTGCAAATCTGCAATTGTACTTTCGTCTTCAAGCCTCTTTTCTGCAATCCTTTGTTCCGACTGCTGGATCTCCACACGAAGTTCATGTGCTCTATCCCGTAACTGGTATAGGTTCGCCAGTACGCATCTACCCTTGAGAACAAACTCTTCCACCTGATTTCTCAAGTGTTTGCCGAATGTTAACAATTGCCGATGATTTTGTTCGGCGGGGAGATCTAGTAGTCCTGCTGGTAGGGCTGAGACGTTTGGTGTGCCATGTATCAAGTTGGTGATGTAAGACCTCAGTTTCTGATTTTCAGCCTTTAAGGCTGCCTTTTCTTTACCGTCCTTGCCATCCTTTCTTGTGCGCTCACCGAAGCTATTCCGAGAAGGTCCGCCTCCACCTGTCGTGTAGTCTTCCCGAGGTTAAGTTGAGACAAAGTGTAGTCCTCTACTTGAACCTCGTGTATGCTTTTCTCTACTGGTGGAGCGGCAGTCTCTATGATGATCTCACATTCTGCATTCCTTTCTATGTGAACTTGCTTCTTTAACTTCTTCGCCGACGTGTCTTGTGGGACGTGGTCGAACTCGGTAAAGTCAAGTTCATACGAGGGTTTTTCCCTCTTTCTTCCTAGGAAGCCTTCAAGCCAAATAGAATCTCAGCGAACTTCACTAGGAGGGACGTGAGGCCCTTGAATGCTAGATGTATGAGACTGTGCTGGGGCAATGTCTCTCGGTGACGAATCCAAGTCGATGAGGACCTGTGTTCGCTGTGATACTAGTGATGTTGGCAGCTCTGCTTCCATAACAGGCACCGTTTCTGCTGCTGCTTCTACTGTTGTTGCTTCCGCCATTGGTTCAGCCACTGGTTCTTCAACAACTAATGCTGCTGGTTCCTCCGTGATAACTTCTGCTGAATCAGGGGTAGCAGTCTCTACTCTTTGTTCTGGGGCAGCAATACCTGTGATTATTTCAGGACTATGTGTGGCTTTCTCCACTGGTGTCCTCTGTGTTCTGGGTTTTGACATCCTCATTCCTCGGGGAGGATTGCACCATTGCTTTTGTCTAGGTTTCCTTCTTGAAGTGGAAGGTGGTGTAGACTGAACCTGTGGCGGCTCTGTTCTGTGAGGTATCACCTTCCTTGATTTCTTGCTGTCGAGATAGAGTTGGCTATTTCTAACCACTCTACTCGTTCTTTCTTCTATAGATGTATCCTCTTTGGCATACCAATCCACTCTCGGGAGCGGTTGGGAGTCAACTGAATCTGCGAAGAATGTGGGGAGAATGACTTCCCCTTCATCATCTGACAGGCCCTCAATGTCTGCTGACATGAAATCAGCAATCTGTGGGAGTCTGAATCTGCTGTAGTTCCTTCTTCGCACTTCATACTCGTCTTTACAATTCACCCAATAATCTTCCATAGAAGACTTATGTGACGAGTGTTGCTCAAGGTGTGCTGCATAGAGTCCTCTGGGATCATAGGATCTTCTATCAATGAGATATTTGAGGTTAAACCTCCTTGTTTCTTGACCCATCATCTTTGCATCTGCCGCGGATTCACATCTATATAGTCCCATTTCAACGGGAAAGTTAACAGCTGTCTTCCTCTTCAAGCGCAAGTGGACATGAACCTCGGACAACTGTCTCAGGAACTCCATGAAAACTACCCTATCTGAAGGGTGTCTTGGTAGCATGGCGGGGTGGCCAATGTAGCCATACACGCGTATGTAGGAGAATGTAGGAAATTGGATAAACCAATCTGCCCAATCCGCCATTGCCTCTCTGGCTGTCTGTGAAATACGCACGTGCATCTCATGGTTAAGCTCACGAACTATGTGCATGGTGAAGTGATCACTTGTCTTCTTGAAGTGTCTTTCCGCTTGAGTAAACTCAAGGCGTGTGAAAAACTCGTGAACCTTCTGCACACCTAAGGTTCCCACATTGTTCAATAACCTAAAATCGCCTTGGAAGGCTATTAGGTATACTAGGTAAGAGCACATGTGGAACCTATGAGCTTCCAGATACCCAGTGATTTGTCGGTGGAGTGTGTCACTGATCAAAGTGGCCCAGTCATAGTATTCCCTCCTTGCCAATGATTTTAGCGATGACATAGTACATCCATGGCTGGAATTGACGACCATCTTCTTCTCCAGTGACTCTGTTGAGTAGAGTGATTAACACTGCGTACTCGTCTTTACATTCTCCTCGCCCCAACAACTTAGGCAAGCTTGCCTTTGTCACTTTTAGCCATTTTTCGGCCATTATCCTTTGACATTTGTCCTTAGCCGTCTCAAAAGCTTTCTCACATTCCGTCAATGATATGACTTTGCTGTTAGGATGTGAGGGAATATCAAAACATCTTTCGATATCTGAGGCTTTAAACTGCAAACAATTCTTCCATCTGCTGCTCTGATTTCTCTGGTGGTAGGGTTGTAATGCTTGATACAAGCGATTACGAGCTCTACGCTTTGTAGTGTGATGGGAATTGATGCGGCTTGCAGCAATCCGGATTCTTCGATATTCTGCAATGTTATTTGATTCATGCCTTCTAACTGCTCCAAATCGACCACTGGATTTACTTGGTGTAGATTTGTGTCAACTATTTTCAGGTAATCATGGAGTAAGACCGTCTTGGTCTCGTATTGCACCTGGGAGTACTGCATCCTGAAAAACTTGAAGATTGACTGTAAGCTTGACCTAGTTCAGATGATTTTCGGAAACCCTTAAAAATAGTGCCCTGCCGAGAAGTATTTTTCCGGAAAAAATCTGGCACATGGGTTTTGTTCGTGCTTCAATGCTGAACAAACCCAGTTCCTCAGAATTTGGATTCTGAAACTTTTTCGGAAAAACCCCCAAAAATAGGGGCAGCAAGTTTGCTGATTTTGGAAAATTTGTTGAGATGGGTTTCTCTGGAAAATGATGTTGAATCTACCCAGTTGATCTGATCTGATGTAGCCTGTTGCTTTTTCTGTCAGATGCAAGAAAACCTAAGACAAGAAGAGAGGAAAAAGACAGAAGATGGATTGGAAGTTTTATCTGATCTTCTTGAAAAAATCTGTCTCTGGTCCAATCCTCAAAAATAGCAACCCTTTCCTGCTTCAGATCTGCAATAAAAATGAAGAACGGACGAAAACCTCTTTCAGATCTTCAATGGCGTCCTTTGAGAGCTTTGTGGCTGTTTTTTGTCTTTCAACCTGCAATGAAATAATGAAATGGACGCCTTCACCTTGAATATATATGTTTGGGCTTCAGATCCACAAATTTGGGGACCTAACACAAGCTCAAAAGGTGATTTGAGTTTGATCTGAAGTTAAAAAGGTGATTTCCACCAATCGTGGAGCGTTTTAGCCAACTTTAACTCAAAAAGCTTTTGACTTTAGTCAACAAATGACCTTTGACCTTTTTTAGGCGTCCCTTTTCATATTTTGCAAGTTTTTTGGTATTTTCTCTCCTGAAAACCCCCTGTTTGATCCTGAATCTGGCGTTGTCTGTTGATCTTGAGACGTCACGGACACATTCACTGCGGAGCAGAATCCATACTGGAAAGAAGTGCCTGGGAGACTGAATGATAAAAAGCTGAGTTAAGGGCTCCAAAAGACTGGGCGCCTTTCCCAAGAAAGGGCGCTTTTGCCAATGCCTTAGTGATTTTTCAGTCTTCGTTCTTCAGCTTATTTGAAATGACCTCTCGTGCCTTGAACTGGATTTCTCGTTGATCGGAGAGTCAGATGTTTTCACATGACGTTTCATCAGGTACTCAGCTCTGTTCTGCTAAGAATGACTGTCTTCAGGAAATCTGGATCTCAAATTAGGGTTCCTTTATCCAAGGGCGCCCCTCCTTGAAAAGGGCGCTTTTTCCTTTTAGCTTGATTATTTTCGTCTGACAAGTTGCCTACTTTGATCCAGATTATCCGTTGACTGCTCTGTCAGGTATTGATGCTTGCAGTTGCGTTTCCGAGATTTGCTTGAGCTGAGAAGGTCATCAAAGGAAGCCTTTTGTCATTGGTCAGCATCTGGAAGTCCAAAAGAAAGGGCGCCTTTCTTTGAAAAGGCTCTTTTTCCTTGCAACTTTGTCGTTTATCTGTGGTTTCCTGATATTTCCTTGAACTGCCTCTTTTTGCTTTCATCAGCAATTGCTAGTGATCCATTCATCGGATGATCTGGATGTTTGTTTCACTGTTGAGCCAGCAACCAAACGTTGAGAATGACTGCTTCGGATGATCTTACTGACTTTGTTTGACCTTCAAAGACCATGGGCGCCCCTGCTTGAAGAAGGCGCCTTTTCAACATGTGAGCAATCTCCCCTTCGTAACATCTCCAGAGTTAGTCAAATTTTGACCTTTTTCGTTTTCAGGAATCTCCTTCGTCAAACAGCATCTTTTTCGACCTTTTCCGCCATGGTTGTATCGTTGAAGCTTAGCTTTTTCAGCGCCTGGTACTGGCCAATCTGCCATTAATGGCTGTGGAGCTCCTAACTTCGTTCCTGAAAAAGAGAAATAGACCCACCAGAGTAAAACGTGTCTTTTGATGATTCTGACTTGACCAATGTGATCGTGAAGCCCTTTAAGCCTATCAAAATCATTTTCGATCATTTCTGGGAAGGTCCTATTTTCGGGGGATTTCCCTGAAAATAGGGGAAAAAACCCTAATTTTCAATTTTTTAGAATTTTGTACATGTGTTCCTTGACAGAAACCCACCAAGATTCTATGATTGGTTTGACCTAAAACAGACCTTTCATGGCATTTTAACAAGATTTAGCTCAATTTACACAGAATGCCAAAAAAATTTATTTGGGGTACAAATATATATCAAGGGATTCAAGATAGAAATCAAGAACAAATTTGGCAAGATCAAATTGCGGCACTTTCCAAAATAGTTGAGGCATTGCACCAAAGGAAATCTCCACCACCATCACCAACATCATTCCTTGGTTTAGGGATTCCCCCTTTACCTAGCACCAATCACTCCATCCAAATCAATCCACCTAACTACAATCAAACCATCACGTCAAATCCTTCGAATGTACCATCGACATCACGCCAATGGAAGGTATCTAATCAAACAACAACATTGATCCCAAATCAAAATATGGTCTCCCAAGGACCTATCACCTTGGTCAATCCAACCATCTCTATCACTTCAATCACTCCATCCACCCCTATCACACCCATCACATCTCAACCCCTCATTACCATGATCACTCCAAACATATCTCAATGACTCATCACTACATCCAACGCAATTCCAAATCCGCCACCACTACCACCAAAACCAAACATAGCAAGACAATATGACATTGCACTAAAAGCTCACGAGGCCTACCAAAAGGCCATCCAATGATATCTAGCCACACAACAAGCAAGAAAAGCTCAACAAGTGCAACAATCCTCTCAAGTTTCCCAAGCCTCTCAAGCTACTCAACAAACACAAACACAAACACAAAAAATGACAACTGTTGAGAACAAGGATCAAGATCAATCCATCACTAAGCACATTGAAGCTATGTCTACTTCATCCAATGAGTCACTTTTGAATCACGATCAAAATTCACCCACAATACTCGACAATGGGCCAATTTAAGAAATATCAACATCACTTGACTCTATGGTCGAAAACATTCACAATCTCTCCAACGCAATTGTCAAAAACAATTATCAAAATCTCTCCATCAAGGAGCACATTGAGGATGTATCTACACAAATTGATGATCAACTCACCATCCATCAAGAGCCACTTTTTAGTGATCTCTTTCAAGGAGTGTTAGGATTATTTGATCCTATTGACATAATGCATGATCATGTTGAAAATTTCTCTACATCGCCTTATGAGTTAGAGGACATATCTCAAGAATTTATTCCAAAGCATGATCAAAATCTTTCACTAAAGTCTAGCAATGGTCCTTTTCAAAACATGTTGATCCCCTTTGACCACATGGTTACAGATACTGAAGGAACCCTGAACTCAACATGTGAGGATATTGAACCATTTACCATGTCTAATGACAACATCCAAGAACCATTTGTAAGTGATCCATCCTTTGAAACTGATCCATGACAAGAACTTGATCCAAAGCATGTCGAAAGCAACTCCGAAATCATTCAAGATCAAGAATTTGTATCTTCAAGATACTACAATAATCTAATGGACACTCTCCTATCTATGCAAGATGATCATATCCATGTAGCACATACTCCTCCATCTACCCATGAGATGCTTTCTATAGATGGACACATAGATGATCTTCATATAGAACAAGATTGTGTTACACAAAAAGAGCAGAATCTTAACTCCTACAATCAAATGGAGTTGTCAACATTAGGATCAAATATGTCCCAAATTCAGATTGAGGACATCATGAATAAAGATATCCATCATTATCCACTCAAGGAAACAAGTTAGATAGAACATCCAGAGTTAGCAAAGCAACAAATGGAAATAACGTCATCTACAATGGTCATTTATCAGTGAATGCATTTTAAACAAGAGATTTTGGAACAAGTGAAATAAAAGCATGAAGGTACTACTACCAACATACTGGGGGCAACTTCATCTCAAGAAAATGTCAACATAGGGAGCACAAAGAGTCCTTATGATGAAACTCGTGTCAATACTACAACTAGGCATATCATGAATTCTCATCCACCCATCACCCCATCCATGAATTGGGACCAACGTCAAAAGAAATATTTGAATCAAAGTACGAAGAACGTTATCAAAGCAAAAGAAGCTGGAAAGCATAATGGACAAATCAAATACATATGGATACCAAAGAATACAAAGAAAGATCATCCTTATCAAACTCCATCGGTCAAAGAAACTATGGGGAAAAACAAAAAAGGGAGAAGTATCCATCAAAGAGGTTCACAAAAGCAAACGAAGGCTTTTCAAGCAACATACAAAGTGTATCAAGCAGTTGGTCCTAATTCCATGCACACTTTCGTATCCACCCATCATTGCTCATCTTCCCAAGTTTGGAGAGTCAAAGGTTCCAAACTATCAACCAATCCATCTTTTATCCCTAAACACACTCTATCCACGCCTCCACACATGATATCCAATTCTCACATTGACCATGTATTGGCAACGACCCTTAATCATAAGGATTCTGAAGGCACTCTATCATGATGCGCACATAAAGACAGAGTTAACTTTGATATTGACGAAGCAGATCAAAGATCCAAAAAATTGCATTCAAGTGAACATATCTTAGCAAAGCAAATTCTTCAGGTAGGATACCGATGGCACATTATGATAGAAGCGTCTGCATCAGCAACACCTTGTGATTCAGCATGAACTTAAAATCTTTCAAAAAAATCAAAAAATATGAAAATCCAAAAAAATTAGAAAAAGGATTGAAAATAGTAAAGAAAAAAATCATCCTCTATTGAAAACCACTATGGTGGCGCTCTAGGAAATACCATGATGAAAACCTGGAAAACAAGCGTCATGTGTAGAATCGAGCATCTATGTGTGCTATTTCGGGTGAAAGCATCTCATCCCATCCATAATAAATCCAACATTCCATCCATCTTATCCATAATAAATCCATCCATCCATGAACCATGTATCCAATCCATTTTCATCCATCTGCATCCATCATCCAAGTTATCTTGATCATTGATGAAATTTTGGGGCACGCTTTACGCTTGCTTACGGTAAACATCTCGACATGCGTTATTTTCATTGATCCTATTCTACCCCACCATTATTTGAGCCATGAGGCATTATCCAATGAGTATTCTTTATTTGAACACCTTATCTTATCACAAGATAATCCTTGGCATCCCTTGCATGATTATCCATATCCATCCATCCACACACATATCCAAGCATCCACTCATTGCACTCCAAACATTGCTAGACACTGGGGGCAGATATGTACATCTTGCTTCGAGAATAAAATCTTGATCTATATCCTCCAACTTATCTGGCGATCTGAACATTGGCAAACGTGAAACCAAATTGGTCAAGCATCCATAATCCAAAACTCCAAGTCACTAGCCCATGGCATATTTTGACGAGAAAATGTTCCTTATCAATCTTCATCTTTCAAACGAACATCGATCCAAAAAATCAATATCGGTCACATCTAATGCACCCATCAAACATCACATCAAATCATTCAAACAACTTTAGTTCCAAATCAAGCTTCATCAATCATGATCAATCAAATCCAATCAAAACATCAACATCAACCCATCATCATCTCGGGATATCATTGTGTTGCTTAACACTATCCTTGCATTGTTGTGCATCCTCAGCAATGTTATCATCATCAATCCTCATCATCCATCCTTGCATTGTTGTGCATCCTCAACAATGTTATCATCATCAATCCTAATCAATCAAATCCTGCATTGTTGTGTATCCTCAACAATGTTATCATCATCATCAATCCATCGATTCGATCAATCAACCTTAGCTTGGTTTTGAACAAAATACCAAATAGATCACTGATATTATCATACATATCCATATCCAAATCGCAAAAATCATGCGAAAATCCAAAACATTCAAAACATCAGAAAATCCAAAAACATTCAAAACATATCAAAATCCAAAAACATTCATAAAAGCTCAAAAACATCAAAATGGGAATCAACTATGTTGTCTCCTAACATAGGCGAGCTAATCTTTTGATCAGAGATCAAAATCCAAAACATTCAAAACATCAAAATCCAAAAATATTCGCAAAACATCCAAAACATCAAAATCAAAACATTCATAAAATCTCATAAAACCCCAAAACATTTGAAAACAAAAATCAAAACATTTGAAAACCAAAAACACCAAAAATAGCCTCAAAACATTCCAAAAATGTCAAAAACATCCAAATATTTGAAAAAATCCATCTGTCTCATCTCACTTTCACCCACAATAATCAATCATCCATAATAAATTGATCGTCACCTTCATCTTTTGGAAAAACAAGCAGAAACAATCATAGCAGCCAGTGAAAGCAAGCTTCAATCGTAAAATCAAAATCAAAACAACAAATCTTTTAAATGCAAAATCAAACTCTTGATCATTTTCAAACATGTCAGTCAACCTTATATCAACAGCCTATCAATCAATTTATCAAAACCATCATCATCCTTTACAATGCATGTCCTAGGATATATCGTTCCAACAATAGACATCATTTTGGATATCACCTTGGATTCTTATCCTATCAAAACAAATCCCTTTGGCTAGAGGTATGAAGAACATTGACTTGTTTGCGTACTTGATCTTTTCTTTTGATTTATCTTATTGCGCTCATTCCAAGGACCTCTCGATGATATCCAAACGAAGGATTTAGAGAGATAGGAATGGGGCAACGATCATTATGTTTTGTCTGCTATGCTTGTTGGACGTTCTTGTAAAATAACTTGGCAAATACTTGCTTTGTTAGGTACGCCCTAGCAAGGTTTTTGTATTTCAAGTGTGAACAAGAATACTCCTATCTGTTTTTTGAGTCAAAGTTCATCGCACTAGGAACAGCGCCATCCTGGTTCTTTATACCTTGATGCATCGTACCTACGTGTGTTATCAAACATAAGGTAAGTAGCCCTTTTTAAAATCCCAATCCTTGACAAGAAAATCACCATCATTTATCATCATCATCATCATTTATCATCCATCCATCATCATCTATCATCATCATCATCTCTAATAAAGTCTCGTCAGATCATGGACTTGTGGGATCCTCTTGTCATCATCTCATTTCTGTGCTAACATCATCATCACCAATGCATCCATCATGCATCCATCTTGCATCCACAAACCATCAGCAGTCAGCATATCATTCATATCATACATAATAGGAAACATCAATCATTTAACATGCATTGCATTTGCATCATCATCATAATAAAGATCTGTTAGTCTAAGCATCTCATAAATCATCCATTACATAATCATAGCATATCACATCATCACTCTCATCCATCTCATATCATATCATCATTTAAGTTGTTTAGGATAATAAAGATTTGTTATTCTAAGCATTTTGAAATCATCTCATTTGCATCATCGTCCATAACAATCCATTTTGAACCTCTTTATTGCGAGATCGACCCTCAAATCGAATCTTTTCACTCGATCTCTTGAGGGGGCAATGTACCAATGTACTTCTTTCCACTGGTGCATCCGAAAAATCATAAATTTTTTAAATTTTGATCGCAGAAAGTTTATTCTTTGAACCAATGCAATAGGTACATTGCTTCAAAGAGGGGAAAAATGTAGACACGTCAAATTGACATAATGCATTCAACTAGGTCATATTCATCCATTCAGCAAATAAATCAAGTTTATTCATCAATCTCCTAAAGTCATCATTTTAAATCAAGTAAATCAACTTGATCCCATCACCCTCATTTTAATTAAATAAATCAAGCCTTTTATTTAATTAAATCCTAATCATATTTCTCCTTTTTCTGATTTAAATAAATCAAATATTTGAGTCAAAAAGGTCAAACATCCTAATCATCATTAATTTAATCTAACTATGATTAAATACTAATCTTACCCACTTGCATTCTCTAGATTATGCCACTTGCACAAATAAAATCCATTTATTGATTTATTTAAACCAATATTTTCACTCAATATGGCCCTCAAGTTTGAAAATCATGACAAGTTGATTTGTCCCTCCAACATTGCATTTATTGCTCTTTTTCTTGTCCCCCTCTCTAATTTTATTGCCAAATTTGAATTCAAATTCTCCCTTTCATGGGCACACTTCCCAAATCTTACACATCCATTGGCCTATCATCACTTGACAAGTGGCCTTATCTTATTGGCTTGATCTTTGTCCCACATTGGTCCATTTTCAACACTCTTAGCATTTGAAAATCAATAAAATAGAGGCTTCATCCTCAAGCAAACCTCCACAACTTGATGCAAAGTCACTCTCTTAAACTGAGAGTTGATTTTGTCCATTTATCATCTCCATCTTCATAGCAATTTCGTCACTAACTTATCTATCAAGGATTGGGAAAGAGCTATTTTCTACAATAGCACCAATCCACTATGGGATAGGATTAATTTCATGTTTTCATATGCTTTTATTTGGTTTCCATTGTTTCATTTCATTGCATGATTAACATGATTTATTATTTCATAAAGATGATGTTATTTGCCTTGTTTTAAACTAACCATGCTAATGTGTTGGAGGTTTTAACAAGTTGCAGATTTCACCATCTACATATATATATGTATATATATGTATATATATATGTATACATATTTATATGCATACACATACACATACACATACACATACATATACATATACATATACATATATACATATATACATACACACACACACACAAAACAAAAGAATTTAACCATTGCATACATAAACTAATACATTCACTATTTCATTGTAATTACCAGCATAATAGGAAGGATACTATTGAATGGTTTCTTTAAATTATGATCATGTGTTTCGAAGCTCTTACCATAGTTTTGTGCACTATTTTGGGTGTTTTTCAATGTATCGATCTTTTCAATAGACTCATTGTATTAGCACAATCCAAACAATTTTTCAACTTTGCTATGAACATGTTGCACATACTACATTATAAAATGTTTTGTTATTAACATCTAAATGCTATACCATTGAATACTATTGTTCAATTCTATTGGGTTTTTTTTAAGTATTTTTGGGTCTGATCAACATAACGCCAAAGATGTGCAGATATGACAACTAATTGTTTGAAATAGTTCTATGCACTATTTTTGGTATTTTTCAATGTTTTCAATTATGATAAATAGATTGTAGCACTTGGCAGAGTATAGACAATTTTAGAGCTTTGCTATGAACATGTTCCACATACTACATTGTTAAATGCTTTCTTATTAACAACAATTGATTGCAATGTTGTAGAATGCTATGAAGTCAAAGTTGGTTGTTTATTTCTAGCCTACAAAGACAAGTTCAATCAAGGAAAATGTACTTGATCATACCAAATGG
Organism: Sequoia sempervirens; assembly: GCA_007258455.2. Classification (NCBI taxonomy): domain Eukaryota; kingdom Viridiplantae; phylum Streptophyta; class Pinopsida; order Cupressales; family Cupressaceae; genus Sequoia; species Sequoia sempervirens. Next base: position 23,367 of record VDFB02374998.1, read on the forward strand.
ATAAAAGGAGTAAGGAAAACAAAGGCTACAAAGGGATGTTTTTATGTGTTGGAAAAGATCAAAATGTGTATCTACTTCCACATCTATATGCTTTACTAGGGTTAGCCATATGTGTATACACTTAAAAGCCAAGAAAACTGGAAACATAAATAGGAAAGGGTATGTGGCTTACATTTCTATATTTGAGAATCATAAAATTAAAGAAAATAAAAGGCAATGTTCAAGTTGAATACAAAAGAGGAAGGAAACAATAACAACAAATTTGCAATAGGTATAAGAAAATGGAAATATAAACTTACGGAATCAAGATCTGAAGGCTGATGGTTCACGCCCTCAGAGTCGGACTTTGTAGCGGAACCTATGGTGGATGTCAACAAATCAATCTTGGGGGGCTCTAGGGACCCATCCACAAAGCCCAATTTCATAGACATAGTTCTAGGAACTTTTACAGGGAGAAAATGTTACAATTTGATTAAATGGCAACTAGTAGACAACTTAGAAATATCAATAATTTATCAACCATTTTACTAATTTGATTAAATGAAAATGGGTAACCATTCCACTTTTAATACTGTCCAAACAACAGAAGATACAACAACAATCTTGAATAAAAATGATAAATGCAAATGTATATATCCCTATATGTATATGTTTATCTTTTAGGTTGCTTATATATGTATACATGCAGTTTTTACTATATTTCTACATATACATATATGCAAATATTTGTATATGTTCCTAGTCGGTCCCTTCATCCTTTCTTATACAAACAATAGGATATACAACAATAAGAATAGAAAAAGATTAAGTACATATATGCATTGAATTTCCTCTTTGTCTGCACATCTAAAAAACACACGTATAACCATATATATATCCATATGTAGACATGTATATATCTATTTATATATACATTTCTATATGTAAATAGATGTGTATAGTATATTTATTCCTAACTATGTTGTCATTAACATGCCAAGCAAGGACCTCCATAAAAATGGGCATAATGTTAAAGGTGCACAGTGGCAAGAAGGAACAATAAGTAGAGGGTGAAAGTTCTACAAGTCAGCAACATGTTTTAAACATTGCAGCTTATTATTTAATATATATGCAACAAGGGGCTCTTGGCCACCTTCGAACACAAAAGCAGAATGGTAAATGGTTGGTCGCAGTGCTGGACAATGGAAATCAAAATCGTGGGAGCAAGAAAATACAATATTCAATGTTTGTAGCCTCATAAAATTGCATTGTTGTTGGCCTTAACTATAGTTTTGTGCATAGTTTTTGGTGTTTTTCAATGTATTCAATTTCAATAGGCACATTGCATAGCCAAAGTGCAAACAATTTTGCAACTTTATTAAGAACATGTTACACATACTCCACCATTAAATGCTCTATTATTAACATCTCAATGCTATATCATTGAATGTTATGGTTGTATTGTAGTGATTTTCTCATAAGTTAAATAATACTTACATATGTTATTTTTAACTCTTTTTAAATCAAAGTCCACATAAATACAAATAAAGATAGCATACACATCTATTTAGATATACATGTGTGTATATAAATTGTTGTTGCATTGTCAAATTAGCCACTGTGGTCTTGGTCTATATATATGGATATATATTACTTCCTATATGTGAATTTTTAAATATGAAATGGGGAATTCAATACATATATATATGTCTATGTTTCAGGGAATTCAATATAATTTCCCTTTTTTTCAATAATATTTAGTAGCAAATAAGTGTTATTCTAACACCTCTTATACAATTTCTCTTTTTTTTCAATATTTATTACCAAAGAACATAACTTGAATTTTGTATGAATATGTTTCATGATATTCTTTTTTTTCTCATCTGCTTGAAGCTCCTTGCAACAAACTACCCAGGGTTGTTTATGAAAGTGGTGGAGATTTCTAATTATGTGGGTTGGTGGTGGATGAGTTGGTTGCCTCGATATGCGGAAGAAAAATTGTTCCACAAAGAAAACTATTTGTTATGTAACAGTTGGCAGTCTATGTAACAGTTGGCTTGTGAATTTGATGACCATTTTTAGTAAAATATGGATAATAGAAGAGGGAAACTACGATAATGAACAATTTCCTTTGCGAAACTGTAAAAAAGAATATCATAAAACATATTAGCATAACACAAGCAATCCATGTAATAGTTGGCTTGTCAATTCAAAATTCAAACTACATTATTTGGCACATAATATTATAGACAAAATAGAGAAATTGCAAAAGAACTAGAAAAATACTTAAAAATCACAGGTAAATGAGAGATGATAGAAAACCCACATTAAACATATTGATATAAGACAAGCAGTCTATGTAAGAGTTGGCTTGTCAATTCAAAATTCGAGCTACGTTCTTTGGAAGCAAACGCACATTAAATAGAACTCATAAAGCCAATGGGTAACAATAACCTATGCAAAATGGATATAATGCCACAAACTTAATTGAAAATTCGAGCTAAATTACTTGACACTAAATATTATAAAAAAAATAGAGAAATTGTAAAAGAGCTATGAGAATAATAGTTAATAGCCACTAAACTAATTTTATCTTGAATATATTTATGCTTTCATACTAACCTCAATTACTCCTATGTTAATAGACATAATGCCAAAGATGTTGGTTTTATTTTTTATACTATAACTAGGTTGGTCTTCTAATCTACCTATGGAATTTCCAATTCCAATCAAGGGCGGCTCAAAGGACCTGGACCAAATAACGAAGACTTTAAAAGCCTCCTACACTTTGAACTCTACAAGACCCGAGAGGGTGATCTCTTTAGCAATATCAACAAATTAAAACACATACATAGTAGAATATTACTTAACAGATAATCTCATTTAATAGCTCAACATAATAGGATAATACCAAATAGAATTTGGTTGTTCATCAGTAATATCAACTATTTGGAACATGAGATAACTACAATACATAAGGATTTGAAATGATTTTTAATTTACAAACGTTTCTGAGATGCGCTAAGTTGCAAGATAAATCAGTGCCTAATTATGGGCCATGAAGTCAAACACATAAAAATAATTCATCAGCAAATGGCATTCAACTAGTGAATTTAAATTGTTATTTTCTTGCATCAACTGTTAGTGGCTTACACCAACAATCTCACTCCTATTATCACTCAAATTCTCCTTACCAAATCCAACCTGCACACTTGAAATCACTGTTATCTGCTCAAAGCATTTAACCATTTCCTTGAAATAGACCCATAAACAAATAACACAATCTCATGAAATTTGAGATGACAAACTCAAAGATACTTTGTATTATTGAATTCATATGATGTAACCGTACAAGTATGGAGACAATTTGAAGATATTCATGAATGTGTACACACTTTCATGATTTATTTGCATAAACTGGCTGTATTTGCTCATAAAATCAGAAATTACAGCGTATAGACTCAATATGACTCAGAATTTACAATTCTCTATCTACCCCAGCCTCATACAAGACCCCAAAACCCAGAGCTTAATCTTTGAACCTTTAATAATGAGAAGAGAAGAGAATATAAAGAAAAGAGAAGCTCCAAAAAAATCCCTAAAATTGATCAGGAAATGCCATCTGGAATCTCAATTCACCGTTGATCAACAATTTCTCAAAGCTTCTCTCCTCTCTCTGTAACTAAATTTTCCTCTTCATTTGCCTTTGTCCAAATTGTCTTGCAACAGAAAATTCTGCCATGTGATGAAATTCCATTTCACTCAGTCGCTGGAAAACAACCTTGTGCCTGTTCTCCTGAAAATCCTTATTTTTGCTCTTTTTTTGTGGCTGCATACTACTTTCACATTCACTTCATATTTTACCTTCACTTTATTAAAATTCTCCATCTTTAAGATTAAAGGATTTAATTCATTTAAAACTCCCAGCACATAACATTTTATATTTATAAAGTGAATATTAAATTCACTTCTCTCATATTCGTTTTACATTACCTGCCTTCATGTGTAGCTCTCATTTTATTCACTAGCACATTTGAAACATTTCCCCTCAGGAAATTTACTAAAAGGCCTTTAATATTTCACCATCTGGAAGAGTTCCCTCGGGCCCCACGATTCAAAATATTTCATCACCGGTTTGAGTAAATATATTATTCACTTCTTCCATGTTATAATTTTTACCTTTATATTGGCACCTTTCACCTGTGCACCTTACACTTTAAAAAATATTAAAATGTGGAAGCCTTCCATTTTATGGGCAATGAAATAATATTCAAAGCAAAGTTTGATTGGGCCACTTCAGGGTTTTTGCATTTTATTTTCCATACAGGGCCACCTCTTATTCCTGTGCTTTTTTTTCTTTTAAAAATTTCATCGCCCTGTTTTTTTTATTTTAAATGTTTTGCTTGGATAAAACAAATGAAACATTTAAAATATTATATCTGCCCCACTTAAAGCTCTTTTCATGTGTACATGGAAGATTTCACCCAAGCCAGCCACTGCCACGTGGCACCAGCCCGTTATGTCGCGATCAATAAAGAGTGAGCATCTCTTAATCGCGATATGGCGAGAATGTCTGAGATTATGCTGCATCAGATCTTTTTATTTCCATCGTAGATTTCATCTTTGCTTCCTTCATCTCACATTTCACATAATAAAGACCTTTAAAAAAATTACTTCGAGCCCCTTTATTAAAAGTATCTCCATTTAAAATAATAAAAATTTCCACGCCGTTTGTTGCTGGCCCAGCTCATTAAATATTTCCTCTTCAAATTTTCTTTTAAACTTTCATCGGGGGCCTCTTTTAAAACATTCCCCTGCACGAGACTTCACCTAGGCCCACACCTGCCACATGGCAACAGCCCGCAATCTCGCAGAAATTAACCGGTGTGCAAGTTGGGATTGCGATTTGGCAGGGACGGTTGAGATTTCGCCGGAGTTTATCCCTCAATCTCCACCGTTGATCTCCTTTCCTGCTTCCTTTTCCACATTTTTACCCTAATTTCTCCATTTGTCATGTATTCCTCTGTGCTCGGCTCCTCTGTTTGTCCTCTTTGCTCAATCATGGCGGCCCGTCTCTGCAAATCAATGCCAAGTTTCCAAACGCCATTATCATCTGATTTGTTGAACCCTTTCAACAAATCCCTTTGGTACACTTTGCTCTGTATCTTATGGCGTTCATGGCAGTAGCCTCCCCCTCTTAGTTGCGTTGACTTGAGAGTTTCTTTTATCTTTTCAACAAAAATCCATTGTTTTCGTTTCCATTTTAGTGCATATTTTGCAATGAAGGCGTCCCATTCCCGTGCTACTGGCTGGAGATTTGCTAAAATGTTTTTTAACAAACCATTTTGTGCCCTAACTGCGTGCGGGTTCCTTCAATGCACTTGATTGAATGTTTCTGAAGCAATTTCAACAAGTCTATGTTGTAAAGTGTGCCTCCTCTAGGGCCTGAGCCCATCTCTGCAACCTTTGAGCCACGCCTTTCATTGATGGCAAAGCCAAAAACACTTGCTTGAAAGTTATTACAGTGTTTTCAATAAAAACATTTTGCATATCTGTTGCCATCTTTGCTTTTTTTGGGGTATTCCATTTATTTGCATTTCCCTGAAAACCTTCTGAGGCATCCCTCCTTCACTGGCGCGGGACTTCACATTCTGAAGATTTTTTTTTAATGAACCCATTTTCTGATGAGCTGGGCACGTGGGGTTTCTCCTTACTCATTTCACTGTTTTCTTCATGCTTTGAAGGATCTTTATGCCTTTATCAGTTGTATTTGCTTGTAGCTTTATAAAGTTCCATCGACAGGTCCATTTTGTGTGAGAAATGCGCAGCTTGATATTTCAGGGAGACCACATTTTGAAAGAAGCAATTTACCAACATGGCGCATGCCTTGTTTTTGCTTCCAATTTCTGCTTTGGTTGATGCACATATCATGTTCCAGATTTCGCCCTTCCTCTGTTTCTTTTTATCAAGTCTCTTTGCGCATATCCTGCTCTGCTATACTGGCGCCTTCGAGCCCTATGCATTTGCTTTAAAGTTTCTATGTCTTTCAACATTCTCCTATTGTGTGTCGGCCTGTCCTCATTTTGGTGGGTGCGTGGCATTCAGCTCTGTGCAAAGTTTCTCAGGCATTTTCAAATCATACACTGTGTTGTATCCTGATCTGTGCCCTCTCTTCAATCTATACTGTGGCGTCCAGACTTTATGTGCAGGCTGCAGTCACCATAGTGTGGCCTCCTTTATTCATTTGCGTCCTCTTTCTAGTGCTGGCGTGGATGTCAAGCAGGCACTCTGAGAAAATTCCCTTCACAACTATTTAGTAGAGCCTCCAACTCTCATATATGTGTTGGCTTCGTTGGTTGCTTTGCATTCTTCTTGTACTGCATATGCTTGAAACTTTGCCTTCATTTTATTCATGAACTCAAGCGCATTCCTTAAGCCTTTGATGAATGTCCATACCGTACCGCCTGTTCAATGTGCGTTGGATATCCCTGTATGAGCTTGAGAGTTTTTAAAGCATTTTCAACAAACCAGCTTACAGGTCGCGCACCCTCTGACTTTGGTAATTGCTGGTAATAAGGATTTTCTCATTTGAATGTGTGCCTTCTATTCACCATCTACTTGGGCTTGAGAGTTCCTAAAACATTTACAACAAATTGTTTCATGATGTATCCTCCAATAGTGGCGTCCCATGCAAACATATATTATTTGAAATTCTTTTATTCAAGGCTATGCACCCTGCCTATATGTTGGCGCCACCAACACTTCTCAAGCCATTTTAAAATTGTTGCTTCATTAATATGACTATGATATCAGATATCTTCCTTTGTATGCTGGCCCGTAATTGCAATCATGTTTTACCCACTTCTTTCACAAGAAGTTTCCAGCAACAATTTTGAGAATTAGTATAGTGGCAATGAGGCCACCAACCCATATTTGAAGGCTCCTAACAACTCTAAATAGTTGCTCTTTAGGGAATGCTTAGCAAACCAGTGGGATTGCCGATTGTATTGGCTGCAATTTTGTAGAAAACTTTCCTCCACCCATCTTGATTTTCCTTGCACATATTAGCTATCCATTGGCTAATTTATTCGCTCTAGCTACACCATCTTCAGACACTTTGAAACACAACTAGAGTACTAATCTTAAATGAGATTCATTTAGAATCACAAACCATGACTACAAAGCAAAGATATGTATCTCAAGTAATCAGGGAACTTGGAGAGTATTAACTCGATGAGAAAATTTTCCTTTTCAACATTGTGTAGCTTATTCTCATAATGAGCAAGATTTGATAATGTTTTGACCCCATCTCGTGGTATCTTGGATGTAAGACCACCCTCATTCGTGTCGATGGGAGAAATTGTGATAAAAATAATTGAGAGCCCAATGATGAAACATTATCATGCAATTCATGTTTTGATAACCGCAGTGTTCTTCAACAGGATGTAATCCAACACTCACAGCCTCATAACCGGGTGGAGCATGTCGGGTCCCATGTTGGCCTGGCTAAAAAAAAAAATCATTTTGAAACAACTTTTGGGCTCAATATGACCTGTGACAAATTTTGAATGCTTCAGAGGTTAAAACATGAACTAGGTCGTGATAAAAATTTGTTTTCTCTTATTTGCAAAATGGTGAAAACTTGCCAAGTAAGCTCCGGAATCGGCCCTGAAAACTAGGCAAATGACCTCATGAAATTATAAAAACATGTAGACATTGGTCCAGAGAATGCAATGCAAAAGATGGTTGAGACAAACAGATAACGAGGAAAAAGTTATTAACTGGAAAAGTTTCCCTCTCGGACTTTCTTAAACTGTGCATGCTGAAAACCAATTAAAACTCACAAGATCACCATATTGCAAAAAATATCAAATCAACTCCCGGCGAACTGCCACCAGACACACAAGCACATTTAGGCACACTGAACACATGTGCAAGAGGAACTTGCATGAATCATCACCCATCAAAAGATATGAGGTGTCAAAGTTGACCACCCTAAAACGTTGTCAGGAATGCAACTGCAAAACAGGAGAAATTGTATTTGGTTTTGATATACTAAAAATAGCAAATCAAATCACATAGCTCTAAAAACTGACATGTGAGATCATCTTGGTATGGAGAATGTAGAATAACATTCGTTTTGACTTGATAGTCAACTGGTTGCAAAATCCAAACTCAAATGGGAGGCAACTTTGCAAAACTACAAATTTGCAAACAGCAGGAAAGTGCCAAAACCCTCCAACTTCACTTTTCCAAACCCTGAAAAAACTCATCATGGGAAGCTGAAAATTGACATGCACGTTCACATAAGACACACGAGTGTGTCTGCAAAGGGATTTTTCTTGAAAATCAACGGGCTTCAAATTATGATCCTCCAAAGTAGGTCTTTCAGGCAAGTTCATCAAGTGCACTTATGAAAGTGCAGAGGCAAAATTTTTGATATGGGCATCTCAAATTTGCAAAATTTGAGAGTTCCAACAGATGCATAGAGATAACTACTAACCCTAACCATATTTTTTGACGAAAGAAAGAAGATTTAACTACAATTTCTCCATCTATATAGAGCCATAATCTCTTTAAAGTCTCCAAAATGGGTATAACGCCAAAGATACAAACATACATGAACAATAAATTAATCATTTATGCAAAATACCCATGTAAAATGACTTATAGATTCTGAAGCACAACAGTATTAAAACCCTCCAATCTGCTATAAAATGGAGCCTCTGCTATCAAGCCAACACCACAATGTAAAACCCTTCAATCTACTATAAAACGAAGCCTTTGCTATCAAACCAACAACACAATGGCTCGTTCAACAATGCAACTTAATCAATATATCTTCTCACACATTTCAGAGTATACTTTCCCACACTGCAACATTGAATATTGCATTTACTTCCTTTCATGCCATCGTACAATAACGCATGATGCATTAACCCTCACGCGAGCAAACACTTACCGTTTTTCTTCCTCGTATCGAGGCAACCAACTCCACCACCGCCAACCCATGTAATTTGCAAACTCCACGTCGTCATAAAAAACCTCAGGAAACTCGCCATCGGCCAAGAGATTTTCGACACCGAGAAATTGTATTCATGCCTAGGCTAACAAAAATCCCGACGGAAATTTCAAACAAATAGACTATCAACTAAAAAATAATCTAAATCTAAAATTAATTTTAAGAATTAAAAAAAATAAAAATAAAAAAACATTAACTTTACAAGAACATATATACATATACTTCAATTATTAACATCCACTTTTTAAAATTTATTAAACTAAATAGCCACATATTAGAAAAAAAAAAAATCTAAAAAAATCTAATTTAAATTTAATATCATTACAAATAAAAAAATTATTTGTATATTTTTAATAATGAACAACTGTTAAAATAAATTACTTAGCATCAACTTTTTTTTAAAACTTCAAACAAAAATATCTATATCTAATATTATTTTTTCTATAAATAGAAAAGATAAAATATCTAAATCTAAAATATTTTTTTTCTATAAGAAAGAAAATAAAACATAGACCTATTCAACTATAGAAAAAGATATAACAAATATGTGATGGCTCAGTATAACAAACTCTTGGAATATAGATATATCCTTCAGTTATTAACTTCCATTTATAAATATATAATTCAATTATCCAACTTCCACTTATAGAAGTTTGTTACATGAGTCTGTCATGTATTTAAAGAAACACATGAACATAGATTTATTCATCTTCTTATATGTTTGATGGGTTTGGTAAATACGATTTATTTTTTCCAATAAATACGTAAAACCTTTAGTTGGCTTCATTAAAGAGCCTCCTCCTACAAATATGATCAGTGTGATCCTGCTGCACATCACTTCTTGCTCTTATGTTTATTCTGCACTAGATTTGTACAAAGTAAATCAAGCTATGGAGGCAGTTTACATGAGTACAGTGGCCACTGCGGTAGTGATTGTCCTGAGCATTGTGGGAATATATTTCAAGAAAGGGCCACTGAATTGGCCATTAGTGGGTATGATGCCGTGGCTAGTATGGCATTTAAGCAATATTTATGAGCAGGGAGCTAAAATGGTACTTGAGAATGGTGGGAGCTTCAAAGCTATTGGACCCTGGTTCTTGAGAAACAGTTTGTTCGAAGTAGTGGCATTTAGTCCTGATAATATAGAGTATATTATGAAGGAGAGTTTTAGCAATTTCCCTAAAGGACCCTATTTCAAAGAAGTATATTTTCACACATTTGGCCATGGTTTATTTACCTCAGATGGTGAACTGTGGAAGCGCCAAAGAAAGCCTTCGGTGATGGCAGTAAGCAGCACCAAATTTAAAGACAGGAGTTTAGTTCTGTTGCAGAAAGCTCTGCAGCAGAAACTTTTGCCATTTCTGGAAGAAGTAAAAGAGAAAGAAGCCTCGGTCGATCTGCAACATGTCCTCCTTGAGTTCACCATGGATAATTTCTTTATGGCTTTGTTTGGGAGGGAAGTAGGCAGTGAAACTTTTGCTTCGGCCTTTGATGAAGCTACTGAATGCTGCACTTACCGTTTTGTCTACCCTTCATTTCTATGGAAGGCTATGAGATTTTTGAACGTGGGTTTTGAGAAGAGGTTGAGAGCAGCTGAAGCAATAGTACGAGACTCTGTAGCAGAGATGGTGAAGGCTCGAGTTAAGGAGCTGGAGGAAGGTAATGAATTGCAGGGAGACATATTATCCAACTTCATCAAATTGGAAGAAGATCAAGGACGTACTCCTCCTCAACACTTGTTGGAGGTGCGTAGTAGAGTTAATGAAATGTTTTTATTTGTGATTTAACGTAGGTATTGAGACAGAAATCTCTATATTAGTGATCTTTTTAAGCAATAATTTTCTAATATTAAATATTTTTCTATTTCTAATAGCTTAGAAAGAGTCTATGTGATCATAATAGGTGTTTAGTTTGGAATGATTATCTCTCTATCGGTTGATTAATGATGTATTAAATATAAATATAGGAATATTTTTTTGATAAATATTGTTTCTGGATTGATTGTGTTGGAGTTTTTGCATCAACATTTTGAACCACACTCCATGATCCATAATCAGGAGAATCGAATGCCGGAGTGTGATCTGAAACATTGACGCAAAACTCCAACGTAGTCGAATCCAAAAACAATATTTATCGACAATGTAGATTGTGAAAACTTAATATCATTAATAGTATTCTTTCTATCAAATTTATCTCAACTAACTTCTTATGATACTGAACCTTGATCTATGATAATTTTTTGTGAACCATTCAAATTCACCAACTAGTCTATGATGAACTCTTTGTGAACCATTCAAATCTACCAATTTAATCTTCAATGAGCTCTTTATAAATCATTCAGATTTACCAACCGATCCTCACTGAACTTAAAAGATCATAAATATTTACAGACCTTCTGCTAACAGCCCATTTTAAGTAGAGTACCTCTTAATATTTAATTTTAAGCAGAGTACCTTGTAGAGTACTATTCAACTGGTCTGCAGTCAATACACTTTGTACCCTATCAACGTGCTTAACATTTAAGCTGTACATAATTCTCAGTTTATTAATCCAAATTTTGTTAATGTATTAGTTTTATGTATTTAATAAATTCTATAGATAAGCTGATAACTTCTATTTTTTATTATAGGGATTAAGCATGAGCATGATTCTTGCGGGTAAAGATACTACTGCCCTGGCAATGACATGGTTCTTTTGGCTTTTAAGCATGCATCCACATGTGGAGGAAAAGATCGTCTCTGAACTTTCCCAGAGTTTGAAATCAAAACATTTGAGCAGTGATAGCAATGGATATGATACACTGGGGCTTTTTGGCTGGGAAGAATTGAGAGGCATGAACTATTTGCAGGCCGCTTTGTCTGAATCTATGAGGCTTTACCCTCCTGTTCCTGCAGTTTTGAGAGAAGCAACAATTGACAACGTTCTACCAGATGGAACCCATATTAAGAAAGGCACAAAGTGTCTGGTATTCATTTATGCCACCAATAGAATGGAAAATGTATGGGGGAAGGATGTTCTTGAATTCAAGCCTGAGAGATGGATTACTAAAGAGGGGGTATGTATGAACCAGAGCGATTACAAGTATCCCGTGTTTAGTGCAGGTCCTAGATTTTGCGTTGGGAAAGATTTTGCCTATGTAAATATGAAATGCATAGTTGCCAATATCCTTGCACGCTATCGAGTAAAAATTGAAGCTGGTCATCAAGTGAAACCTAAGCTTGGGGCCACTCTATTCATGAAGCACGGCCTCAAAGTCACCTTCCATACCAGAAATGATATTCTATATTAAAATAGTATTAATGCATATATTTGCATAGATCACAGATCAGACTGCTGAAACTGCAGCTATTTTCTCATGTTTTTATATAGTCTAGCCTTTGGGTAGCATCTATTATTACTCGGAGTACGAACTTATAAAATTTGTAAACTCTATTGTTCACTTATGCAGCAGGCCAGATCTCTTTGGCGTAGTCAAAATGTACCACATTATAATTTATGAAGTATTTTCTCATATTAATAACTCTTGCTTGCTTGTCACAAGGAATTGCTCTCATTTACCTTCCTCTCTTTCTTTCTTTTTTTTTTGGGTAAATCAAAGTTGCAAACATCTTTGTGCAACTTTATGAAGTGACCTGTCACATCTTTGTGCAACATTTTGTAATCTTATAATATTTAAAGACATTCAATACGCATTAAATAAATATTTCAAAAATAAAAAATCAAGTAAAATTATCAAAGCACATTTTGATTTCTAAAGAAAAAGATCATATTTATATGGAAACCACCCATTGGTTGGTGAATATTGTCATTGATATTGTTTGTCACCATTAATTTGATCCATCAATGGGTTGACCCAAGAGAATAAACTCATCTATGGAGTCAACAATCTCCTCAAATGTCTTATTAAATACCACCTTGACAAACTCAAATATCTAAAAGGAAAAAGAAAGCAAAGCTTCAAGGACACATAATTTGTTAGTTCAAATCCATCTAAATCAAGAGCTTCGTGATTTGGATCAAACTTGTGACACTTGAAATTGACCTGCAACATCTTTACCCATCAAATTTATGTGTTTAATACCCACTTTATGTACACTAGTATAATTAGAATACTTCCCTATTCTCATCAAGTATAATATTAAATACCACTTTGACAAAATCATATATGTAAAAGGAAAAAGAAATCAAAGCTTCAAGGACACATTTGTTAGTTCAAATCCATCTAAATCAAGAGCTTCGTGATTGGGATCAAACTTGTGACACTTGAAATTGACCTACAACATCTTTACCAATCAAATTAATGTGTTTAATACCCACTCTACGTACACTAGTATAATTAGAATACTTCGCTATTCTCATCAAGTATATTATTAAATATCACCTTAAAAAACTCAAATATCTAAAAGGAAAAAGATATCAAAGCTTAAAAAGGACACATTTGTTAGTTCAAATCCATCTAAATCAAGAGCTTCGTGATTTGGATCAAACTTGTGACACTTGAAATTGACTTGCAAATCTTTACCCGTCAAATTTATGTGTTTAATACCCACTCTACGTACACTAGTATAATTAGAATACTTCCTATTCTCATAAATTATATTATTAAATACCACCTTGACGAACTCAAATATCTAAAAGGAAAAAGAAATCAAATCTTAAAAAGGACACATTTATTAGATCAAATCCATCTAAATCAAGAGATTTGTGATTGGGATCAAACTTTTGACACTTGAAATTGACCTACAACATCTTTACTCATCAAATTTATGTGTTTAATACCCACTCTACATACACTAGTATAATTAGAATAGTTTCCTATTGTCATATAGTATATTATTAAATACCACCTTGACAAACTCAAATATATAAAAGGAAAAAGAAATCAAAGCTTAAAAAGGACACATTTGTTAGTTCAAATCCATCTCTATCAAGAGCTTCATGATTGAGATCAAACTTGTGACACTTGATATTGACCTACAACATCTTTACCCATCAAATTTATGTGTTTGATACCCACTCTACGTACACTAGTATAATTAGAATACTTCCCTATTCTCATCAAGTATCTTATGTACCTATTTTTGTTACATTTTGTATCCCCTCATTATTTCCACCTTGTCAACCAAGGGAACTATCCACACCAACATGTGATTCAAAAACATTTTTATTTTCATCCCATTTAATAAATCCTTGACATAGAAAACCTAGAAGAGCCATGAAAAATATGTCATCTTGTAAAAGGATTTTATTTAAAATCACTTGTAGACCTTTATCCCAAAACCCTTTCCATACCAACTATAACAATGAATACCCCTAATAACATAAATGTTAATTATAATATACATATTATATATAAATCAAAATAGTTTTTTTAGATATACCCAATGATTCTTCTAGGTAGGGTCATGAGATTACAAGGTGTTCAGTACTAGTTTAAAAAAACTTGGGTGATATTGTATTAAACTTGCATGAGTTTTGTGTGATAATTTATCTTTTTTAATTATGTTAGAGTAGGTATCAAATAAGATATCCTAATATTATTGGGATTTGACACAAAACAAGACTATGTGGTGCATAAAAAAGTTAGTTGAACACAACTCTAGCAAGACCAACATAATGAGTGGCACTTCCTCTAATTGACCTATGAAAAGTGATATGTAGATGATTTATAACGTCACTTATAAAATCCCCACCCCCTTCTATGCATGTTTCCCAACCCTTAATACCTACATTATCATATTAACTCAGTTATCTCCATTCACCCTAATACTAAATTGATATATTGGGGTCAAAGAAAGAAATTGAGTTCACTTCCACTTTTGGTGGAAGTCTTGTGGAGGATGAAAAATATCAACAAGAATAGGTGCCTCTCTTTTTGGAACAATATCTTGAACATAAACTCATAGTTGTATGGAATAGGTACATGTTATGGATCTAGATACCATTACTAAAAGGGTACTCATTACAAACACATACCTATTTACAAAAATATTTATAAATTTCATAAAGGTAATAATTTTTACCCCTTGTGAATTCATTTTCTTCTCTATTCACATGGCAAGGATGATTTGGAAAAGGGCTTCAAAATGAGTACCTACAACAGGCAACCTCAAAAATGCATTTTTTACCTCCTCCCTCCATGAATGTTGATTTGGAGTGTTCCCAAGTAGGTGGATTTCTTGTTTACATGTTTTTATGTCTTTTAAAAAAATCAAATATAAAACCTTAAACCAAATGATGTTAACTAAAACCATAAATCCTAAGACCTACTCTAAACCCTAGGACCTTTTAAATGTAACCTAATTTAAATTTTAGGGTTTCTAACTTAGAGTTGATTTAATTGAATTTATGATACAATTGAAACCCTAGAAATTCCAATTCATATTTATTGATTGATATACCAATTGATATATTAATCAATAGGTAGATTGATATTTCTATGGTTTAAGGTTAGTTTACACCACTAAGCATGATTAAGCTTTAGGGTTAGTTATCAACATCAAAAATTTTACTTAGATATTCATATTAGATGTCACTTTGGGTAATTGAATTTGGATCTAAAAAACTAATGATTTAACCAATTGAGCTCAACCTATATTTTACCATTGTTTCATTATTACTTAATGTGGTACTAAATTGATATGTTTTATCAAATTAATATAATTGTTTAATTCAAAAATCTCTACACAATCCTATGATGTAGAGGGTAGAGTAATAAATAAATTTCATCGATAATTTATTAATAATTAATATCCTCATAAATTTGCAACATTGAACAATGCAACCTCAATAAGGCAAACCTAATAGGAGGGGTTTGGTTGGATTGTTTACCAATAAAAATAAAATAATCAACAGTGATATTAACACCACATGGATATCAAAAAGTATAACATCATACCATATTGTTGCATGTCCCACACAACCTAGGACATGCAAGTTTTTGCAAATGCCAAGTCTTAAATACCATAAATATCACATTTTCAAGAACATATGTAGCTACTCAAGGTAATAAAAATATTACTAAAATTCCTTAAGATATCTACCATATCACAATTCCCACATCTATCAAAATTCAATAGTAGATCAACAATATCTCAT
Organism: Sequoia sempervirens; assembly: GCA_007258455.2. Taxonomy (NCBI): domain Eukaryota; kingdom Viridiplantae; phylum Streptophyta; class Pinopsida; order Cupressales; family Cupressaceae; genus Sequoia; species Sequoia sempervirens. The sequence continues at coordinate 39,466 of VDFB02374998.1, forward strand.
TGAGGTCTAGAAAGAGTGGCACAAGAGTTACAACTAAGGTCCATGTCAAACATGCTACTATTAACATTCCTAATGAGGGTAAAAAATGGTATTAAAGGCCTATCCTCAATTGAATAATACCTCATGTTGCTCCACCACACTAAAAATCTATTATATTGAAACCTTTAATATCAATATCCACTGCCATGTGCCAAAATAAGGTATCAATTTAATAGTATGTGGTGTTAGTATAAACCATATTTGGATACACCACTAGTGCTTTCTCACATATCAAATAAAGGACAAACTACTAAGTTATATGTGATACTCCAATGATTAATAAGCATGTATCCTAAAATGTGGATTATTTAACCCTAGTCAAATACATTCCTTCATTTTTTATACAATCAAAGATAATGGTAAGACGTCATAGAAAGCATGACCATTTCCCCTTATGTATCCTATAGAGAACTTTACATCATGAGTTTCGACATGGCCTAAATAAGGAATACAACTTCTTATAACTACAGGTAGGAGGAGGAGCCATATTTATTGATAGTTGTTGGGAGGTTATCATTAAATTAGAAGGTCACAATTAGCTAAATTACCAAAAGAAGTTCATCATCTATTATTAATTCAATAGTTACATGTTTGATTAAAGTTAGGGGTTCCAAATTGATGTGTACATCACCAATTAATTATAGATGATAGAAAATCACCAATAATAATTAACTCAACAACATTTGGTTGGGGGTACACAACTATATTTTTCACTACTTTGGCAATACCTGATTTTCTTGAAACGAAACACATCACATCTAAACTTAAACTATGTTACAACATAAACTAGGTGTTTATTTATTAAACTTTACATCCACATCACACACTCTCGTAATAATGGTATAATTTATATTCATGATAAACATACATGTAAGAGTATGCAACATATTTAATGCTTTTGATTTTTATTTCCAAATTTCTAAATCAACCATATCACATATAGTACTTGATCTAAAAGGATAGTAGTAGTATTTTAAAACCAAAAATTGCTTAATTGTACTAATTATGTTGAGAGGAATTCTACAATGGCAGCAAGAGGTGCAATGTAATGGTGTGAGCATGTTAACAAAAACTCTCACCTTTTACCTCAAATTTGATAGCCATTTACAAGTCAAAATATTAATATTTAATAATAAATTTAATATTTTTAAAATAAGCATATAAAATTTATGTCTCCATGTATGTAGTAAATAAAATAGTTCCAAAGTAAATTAAAATAAAATAAATTGTAAGTAAATAAAATAACTTTAAATTAATATCTCTCAACATTTTTTTACATAGGTGAATTTAATTTATATCTATAACAGTAGTTAAATCCTTTCATACCTATCGAATTTCTTGTCAACTTCTCTAAAAGAGTTCACAATGACATTAATTTTAACTACACATCAATTAAAAATTCAATTTTACTTATGAGTTGTCTTGGCATTACAAAATTTAGCTAGAGTATTATATATATAGGACTCTAGCTATTATATATGTATGTATGCATGTATGTATGTATGTATGTATGTATGTATGTATGTATGTATGAGGATGTAAGTATGTATGTATGTATGTATGTATGTATGTATGTATGTATGTATGTATGTATGTATGTATGTATGTGTGTGTGTATGTATGTATGTATGTGTGGTCACCGAAAAAGTAACCCTTCTACTTTTTATGACTCCTTTGGGCCCTCCTTGTGACTTTGGCTTAAATATGGCCTTGATTTAGTGTTGCAATGTGGATAACACATTCACATTAGGTCTTGCGCTCTTGTGAACTAATGGAATTTTAATGGTGCCTTGCAAAATTGTTGTGAAGTGTTGTAACACACTTTCACACTTTTCTAGGGTTTTATCAAGTAGATAAGAATAATCAATACAATTATTTCCTTATTTGGAGAGTTTTAAAGTGTTTTAACACACTTTTACATTTTTCTAGGCTTATCATTAACAATTGGGCTTTCTTATGCTTTAATTGGCCCCATTTGGCATCCACAGGCCTTATTTATGTATACTTTTTAAAATAATCCTCACAAAAGGCATTTAAAACATCAGAATCCCAAGAACCCACCTCAAATTCCTAAGGTGAGACTCATTCATCATTATGGGAAAATGAGTCCCCTTAGGTGGAACCCATTCACCCAGGGTGGCGAATGAGTCCCCTTTAACTCAAAATTCAAGTTTTATTTAAATTTCTAGTAGGTTTTTATTCTCCAAGATCTAAGGTCGGCCTATAGTGTTGTAATTTCATGAATTATTGCATAATTGAGTATAACTACAAGGTTCTTTCTCTCATTTTCACCATAAGAATTCAAGTATTCATACCTAGCATTCAAGAGTTCACAAGAGCATTCAAGGAATTTCAAGAGTAGATTATCAAGCATTTGAGAGCATTTTGCATGTGTCTTTCATCATGTCAAAGGTTACTTGCATCATATTTTTTTAGAGCTAACAATTGTGGTGTATGGTTTTGTGTTTCAAGCAAGAGCTTCATTCAAGATCTATAAACGTCAAGCTAGATTCCAAGTCTACATCCATTGGAGCCCTTATTTACATGATTGCAACATCTTATTGCAAGGGTTTGGGCTAGGTTGCATATTTTCCAAGAAGAAAAGGTGGAAAAAGCTTGTCAAGTTATTAAAGTTGTTACAGTTTCCATCACACCTAGGAGAAGCTTGGAGAAAGCCTACAGGTGGAACTTTACAAATTCAGACCTGAAAAACAGTGAAACAAAGCAGAGAAGACCAAGAGGCATAGGCTCTAGACTAGAACTTCCTGAAAAGTAGAAGTGGACCAATTTTCCACTATTGGAAAATGAGTCCCACTGTGCAGGCCTGAGAAGATTTTTGCAGATCTAGATACCCTTTTGCTAGAAACCTATTTCAGTACATTTTCCCCAAAACTGGACTGATTTGCCCAGATTGGCGTATGAGTCCCAGTCAACATTAACAGTAGATTTTTCAAGATTTTAGACCTTCATTTTTCCTCCTTTAATTTCCTAGGTGCACATTTCTAGTTTCATAGAACTTTCTATTGCATTTTATTTATCTTTCTAAGTCATTTAGCATTTGTTTGCATATCATATTGTGTTTTCCAACATTTTCTTTTCCAAGTTCATACTTGGTGGTGAACCCTCTTTCCTAGTTTCAAATCATATCCTAGGATATCTTATTGTTATATCTTTTCCATCCTTTATTGGTTGAAGATCTCTAAGGTGTCCTTTAGTGTGGAGAGTGTGAAATTGGATCTCTCTTTGTACCTCTTTTGGTCAAAGTGTAGACGCATCCACATTTCCATCAACCACAGTATTTATGTATGTATTTATGTATGTTTGTATGCATGTATGTATGTGTAAGGCTCATAATTTTATTCATATAGTTTCAAATGCTTTATGTGTATCCCTTCTATAGTTCTCAAGAAATAATTAGTTAATTTAAATTGATGAACTATGCAATCTAGATCTAATGAGGAACATGCAATGTATGTGGTTTTGATACCTCATTAATGTGTTAGTATGTGGTCAATGTCATAGGGAATTTCAATGATTTTTTTGGCTTACCATCCACTTATTTCTTGAGATTTACCATGTACAGTGATAATCAAATTTGTTAGTCTTATTCATAGACCTTGTACCCTCATTTCATGAATTTAGATGTACATCATATTATTATAATATATTAGATAGTTCCATTAACAAGGGTGGAATTTATCATGGATAAATATTAATTACCTAAGATTATTATTAATTCCCTAAGTATTGTTTACCTTGTAATTAGGTTTGAAAGAAAGGTAGTTTATAGGCTAATATTTGTTATTATTGAATTAGTGGTTTTGTGATTCTTCTACATTGATGAGGAAAGGTCAACTTTGTCATAACAATCATCATGCTATTGTCATGAAAATTATTTGAAATTATCAAAGTAGTTATTTTCAATGTCACCTCCTATGTATTGGTGTTCTCTCTGGAGCTAGAATGTTTTGCATAGTTGACTAACTAATTGTTGTATATTGAAAGAACCTATAGATCACAAAGATAGAAAACAAGCATAGATAATGCAAAACTCAACTTGTTATTAAACAGTCAAGGGTCTCCTTATAAAGGAGAAATACCCAAGAGCTAGAAAAAATATCAGGAGGGCTAAATATCAGGTAAATATCTAGTCTATGTCAATGATTCATGCATCAATGAATGCCTAGGTAGGCTTAGGTCAGCCTGTGTGTAGGCAAGCCATTAATAAATACACTAACACCCCCCCTTAAGCATAACTTAGGTGGGAATGGATAAAATGGGTCCTGACTACTAGCCATGTTAGGTACCCATGTACAAAGTAATCTCTCATGAAATGGAGAAAAGTAGAAAACCCTGTGGGAAAAAACTACCCTCCAAAAGAGAGAAAAGATGCATGAAAATTACACGTGTGAAGAAGTACTACTTCTTTCACTAAGTACAATATATGATTTCCTCCATAAGAGAGAAAATAATACAAGGCCTATAAGACCCCCCCATAATACATGTCTTGCTTTATCAAAGTTGGATAGTGAATAGAGGATGCAGATGTAGATCCAAGAATGTGTCACAATGTTCCTTCCCTTGGGAAGAAATGAAACCAAACGAAGATGCAGGATATCTTCCCATGTGAGAAGATGTATGTATGATCTTGAATATAGTTAAAGCTCATCCAAGAATGATGATGAAGGTTCCCTTGATTTCTTCGAAGTGTGCTCATGTGTTCCCATGTCGATGCCGAAGGATATCATAATCAAATCAGGTGCATGCCTAATACATGAAGATGATGAAAATCCAGAACCATGTGAAAAATATGTAGAGCATGAATATCCAAAGAGACCAATGGTGATACAACTTCATCGAAACTGTCATCAAATAAAAGACTGATGTCCTCAATGTGTGCTTCCAAGTCAGTAATGCGAGACTCTACAAATAGACAAGAAATGTCAAGTAGGATTGTGTCCCAATCAGCAATGCTAGGAAGACTAATGTGATCCAACTGCAAAGAAGTACTCAAAGCTTTCAAAGAAGCAACTGTGAAAAGTGATGAAGCAACAGTTGGAGGTGGAATGATGACTTCCACTATGTCAACATGACACTCTTCATGATGTGGGATATCATTTGTGATCATTGCAAGATCATGTGGGAATGGAGAAACATTTGAGTCTCTATACATCTCCCAAAGTTTGATCCATAAAGCATGTGGACCCACAATATCCATGATGACAATCAAAGTGTCATGTGGTACATATGTAAGCTGATTAATCCAACAATATGATCATTTTTATTAACCCATTTATCCTTTTAAAATTGATTAGCAGGTTCAGGGATAAGTCCATACAAATGGGGCATAAGATTGTGATACCAAAGATGTTTTAGGATGCCTTCACACCAAGACTTATAATGTCCCTTATTTAGCTTGATTACAAAAGAATGAGTTTTATATCCCATGATTACAAGTAGGTTAAGTCCTTAAGACAATAGAAAATCAACACATAAAGAACCCCTCTAGATTAAATGACCCCCCAGTTTTGGCACTTTATAAGTTAGTGTTTTTTACAATTAGAAGAAACAAGGGTTTATAAAAAACTAGTTTTCTTCATTGTAATTTCCCCCAAATTGTAACTTAGACCCACTTAACATTTTCCTTATTTCTTTAGTGCATGTGGAAAATTTACAAAAAATTCCTATGATAACATTTATATAAAAAATATAAATGCTTTTTGCTAAAAAAAATTTAAAGAGCCTAAATTTAAGGCATAATACCCAAAGAGGATGCAGGGGAAAAATGGAGAAAATGTTGCAGCAGGCCCATTGAGGGTGAATGTGTTGAGGGTGAATAGAGGCACTTATGAGATGTGAAGAGTCATCCTCCCTTATGCCAGAACTCAATCGGCCTTTCACTGGGTCAACAAAATGAGATGCCTTCAATTGGATGAATGGTTGCTTCAAGCTACAACCCCTACTGCTCCAAATCATGGTCAACTGGTTGAAAAGCTAACACAGGTGGGAACCTCTATATTTGGAGGTCACAACTGGTAAGGGTATGCACGTGGATAGAAGAGGCGCCTGATAGAGTTAATGAAACCATTGGTGCCTATGGTCAATGCCTCTAATGCTGAGTAGATGAGCACAACTTGTATATGGTCACCTATGACCACCAATGCCTTTTTGTCCCTTCTAAAGCCCTCTCCCTTTGTTGAGTATTTTGAGATTCGGGCGCTGCCCGGAGGGGGCTGAGCATATCTCACACCCTGAACAAGTCAAAGAGGGTGCATAGATGTCTCAACCTATCACACGGCCTACACAAACCAAAATTTTGGCCCACACAAACTTAAATCATAGCTTCCTTTGCCCTTGATGGCCTGTGTTTCTATTCCAACCCCTCCAATTTGTAGATCTCCCACTAAATGGGCATAAATGCACCTACCAAAGTAAGATATGCGCTCTAATGACACCTTTTCTCAAAAAAATCAAGCCCATAACTACTTCAATCACTCTTTCACCATGATTTAAGGGTGAAATAGGGACTTTGAAAGCATAAACGAAGGGGAGAAAAATAGAGAAGGCAAAGGATATAGAGGAATGCATCGGCCTGTGGAGAAAGAGGAAAAAACTGCTAATCTTGTGGGTTTTTGTGGCTTGGATCGGCCCTCAAAACAAAGGCGTCTACCACAAAAAGCTTCCCCCTGATTAAAAACAATGTGTTTCCTCTATGCACACCAAGCAAACAATTATTTTGAATGAAAAACCAGAGATTTACGTTGGCATGAAAACTTCTTTGATGGCTCTGATACAATGAAAGAACCTACAAATCACAAAGATAGAAAAAAAAGCACAGATAATGCAAAACTCCAATTGCTATTAAACAGTCAAGGGTCTCCTTATAAAGGAGAAATATCCAAGAGCTAGACAAATTATTAGGAGGGCTAAATATCTAGAAAATATCTAGTCTATGTCAATGAGTCATGCATCAATAAATGCCTAAGTAGGCTTAGGTTAGCTTGTGTGTAGGCAAGCCATTAATGAATACACTGACAAATATAAATAGTATGGAGGGGAGATTTAACTTGAATTGATATATATAGTTATTTTATTGTTGACCAAGGAATAATCATGTAAATTATCATTTAATCTCTTAATATTTTAACTTCATCAAAGACTGATTTTATGTGGCCCATTTTTAGAAGTAAAAGTGTAATTATATAGGAAGTATGTTATTTTGGACATTTGAGTGACTTTTAGATGTGATGACTAAGTTACTTAGACATATTGAATTTAAATTATTAGGTATACAAATTATATTATGAATTAGGGTTATAAATTGCTAACATTAAGTGACAAGAATTGTGTGTTCAAATGTTTGAGATTGGGCTACAATCATCCTAATGATGCACAATAAACATGATCAAGGTAAGAAAATTTAATTATTATCCAATTGATAATTTGATTTCAAATATCTCATTTAAATTATTTTTATTGTGGAGTATTAACAATGGTGAAAGTGTGCATGATTATAAATGGTCAATGGAGGATGAGAGCATCACCAAGACCCTAATTATCCCAACTTCACATTGTGAAGTTATGTGTTAAATTGTGTGAATGTTGAGTTACATATTAGTTAACTTGTGTGAACCATTAATTATTTTAAATTTATGATAAAAAGGGAGGTTTCAAGTATTTTCTTAGTTTCGTGAATGCGGTGCAAAAAGTGTAACCCATATGGGACTCTACAAGATATATTTAAGAGGTGTGTGATGTAGGAGCATCCAGCGGCATAGAGAAATCTTACATCACCCAAAAAAAAATGTTTTCTTTATTTTCTTTAGTTGTTTTGAATCCCATGATGGCACTTAAGGGGTATAAGACTGTCAGGTGTCAAAATAGCAAAAATTGAGCTCTTACTATTTTTAGTAAGTCGGCCAAAATAGGCTCATATGGACGTGAAAATTTACCCCAAGGAGCAGAGATGAAAAAAATTTACAGTCACGAAAGAATCACCTCAATACCCTGCACGATTTGGGAGAAATTAAAGTTTTTGTCCTAGGAAATTTCTCCAATGCGGCTTCAAATTCATATATAAAACTCTAGATGCCCCAAAATAGCTCGAAAAGTGGTTGAGCTGACCTACAGTGGGTTCATATGTTGTAGAACTCGTCAAGAGATTTCCAATGATATGCAATAATAGAAAATTGGACACCCTAATCAAAATTTATGGCCCCATGCAGTTGGTCCTCTAAAAAGTGAATTTCATTAAAAATTTCTTCCTAGGCCATAAATCAAATGCCGGAACTTTTGGTGCCAAAATAAAAGGGGAAATTTGAACTTCTAGAACATTCTAGGGTGGTTACTGGGGAAAATAAAAAGGGTTAAGTGGGGGTTGTAGAAGGTGGCCCTAATAGTGTAGATTGTGGCTCCAAATAGTAGATTTTCTTTTTAGAGTTGATTTTGTTGTAATAAATCAAGCCCATGAGGCTGTAGCATGTAAGTTTTGAATCTATAATTTCAATTTCTGAAAATAATTGAAAGTGAATCATTTTTTGGTCTCACATCTTCTGTGTTGGTATTTGTTGTATTGATTTTTGTGGGTTTTGAGCGGTGTGGCCCTCATCAGTGTGAAATGGAAAATTATAGGGAATTAGGTCAATTTTAAGACCCCTAACCAAGTGTCAATGGTTAGGGAATTGGGGGAGAAGGTTAAAAGGTGGTTTAGGTTTTATTTCGGGGTGGTTATTTTTAGTTTGAGAAGAAGGATGAGAGTTGGAGGATTTTTCTTGGTTGTGATGCAAGAGGTAGGAATTTTTTTGGTCTTAAACCTATTGTTGTAAGTTTAGGTGGTAAAACCCATGTGAAAGTGTAATAAATTTAGAGAATTTTGTTGGAATGTAGCTTTATTGGAACATAGGACTTCCCTTTGATGATAGGATTTTGTTCCATATGTTGGTTGGCCCTTCTTGTGTTGAGACCCAATAGTGAATCCTCATTGTTGTGTTCCATGATCATGTAAACCTAATATGGGGGTCCTTGGTGATTACTCTTGGTTTGGGGGTTGGCTAGATCCCTTGTGGTTTGATGATACTAAAATAGAAGGGTGGAGAGCTTTTCCTTCCCATTGGTTGATTGTGATTTTAGGTTGCTAACAGTAGTAGAAATTTCTTTACAATTTTCTCAACTCCTCAATTTTTATTGATAGGGTTGTGTGTAGACATGTAAATTTATATTATGTACTTATTGGAAGATAACTACAAAGAAAATTTGTGGCATAAAATGAACAAAATCATGGAAAGTGTATGAAGATGCGTATGATTTTTTTAATGAGATTATGGGAAGTTTAAACTACATATTTAATTGAAATCTACAAATAAAAATAAATTGTATTAAGAGTGTAGATTGGTCATAGATTATGGGTGAATTTAGATCTCATGCTCTATATATTATTTTAGGGAAATAAAGACAAACACATGCACCTGTATGTCCTTATTTACCTCCATAATTGTTGAGGTAAAATTTATTTCTTAATATTTTAGTGTGTCTGAAAGAACACATATTGAGAATATAAATTCACTATACAAAGTCAAAATATTTGGTTTCTTTATGTGTGAGAGAACTAGTAAATCATAGGTAACATGATAAGAAATGAACCTAGTCTATTAGATATGCTACTAGTATTAATTTTAGGATGGATTGTAAACAACTCCAAGTTCCATTTATGAAATTTATTTTGTATACTTGCTCTGCTTTCTTTTCTTTTGTCCCTGCAAGAAAATTTATGGATAAACACCCATTCAAATAGAATGATTTTAAATTAAAATAGAAGTATTTAATTTGAGTTTTTTTATGAAGACAAATTATTTGGGAAGGGGAAAAACCCCCATAAAGAGCCCTGAGCAAGACATGGTCTTCCCTATTCGGGTCTCGGCCCATGGTAGATATAGCCCTCTACTACGCCTCAAGGAAGAAAACCACATTCAAAAAATTGGTACATAAAAATAAAATTTAAAAATAAAAATATAATAATAAATAAACAACACTATATATATATGAAAAGTTCTAAACCTACAAACAGAGGGTCAACCATGGAGGTTCAGCCTAGAGACTCGTGACCTGCTAGGAAAGAAGCATTAGCAGGGAGTTGCAGCTCCTCTATAGACCTACAGCCTCTTGAGGGAAACTCATTTTTCCCTCCTTGTATAGCCAATGTATGGCTACATGGCACTAGAAATGCAAGTAATTTGAAGATCAATCAATTTTTTAACCAAAACCAATCTCCTGCAATAAAAAAATATGGACTCCTTCCTCATTTCCATCAAATTACAGAACACATTTTATAGGTCATACCTATTGTGAAGGGCCACCGTTATATTTCTTTCTTTGCTTAGTTGAAGGAAGTGAATGCATAAGGATATTTTAGGGTTGAGATATGAGGAGATTTTTCATAGGAATCAAGGTAGGCATAAAATATATATGTAGGTGACATGTATAAGCTAAGAAAAGCTAATGGAAATAGGTGTTTGAGGATCATTTTAATCACCATGAATTATTTAGTTAAAGAGATTAATTGGTAGGCATAGGGATTAGAGGATATTATAGGTGGTGAGGTGCATAATCATTCTAGTTCTAGGTTTTATATATAAGAATCTAGGGAATGGGAAATTCTATTCTTGAGTGGGTGAATGCTATTCATCTGAGGTGATCAGTTTGAACTCCTATCATGTCAAACATTAGCAATGATACTGTTACACCCCAATTGTGAAGTTGCTATTTACTATTACTACATAGGGTAAATATGAATGTAATGTGAATTCTAGAGATGAATTAATTATGTTTGTACCTTGTTATCAATATAAATGTTATCTCATTTGATGTTATTCATGGTGAAATACTACATATTTGTGAATGAAAGGTTATTGAATTATTATTATTCTAACTTTGGAAATGATTATGTATACTACATATGTTATGAACAATTGACTATCGTGTGCATGTGTTAGTGGATGTAGGTATGTGTTCCATTCCTCTAGGCAGAGGGGAAGTATCCCTCAGGAGAAGATCTTGGTCAGGTAACTAGTAAAATTAAACTATCTAAGCATACACACACCACATTAGAATGATTGAGTTGAGTCAGTTTGTGGGTAATAGGTAAGTCATCCTTAGCTAGTATGTCTACATTTGAGATTCTTGCTACTATTGCATGCATTATTGAGTGATGTTTATCTATTTGATCTTTTGAAATCTTTCTTGCACTATTATAATTATATTGACAAGCGGGATACATGTGGATTATGTGTATATATACACACATGCATGTCAATAGGATCCAACAACATGTATATGAACATGTATAGATGTACCACACATAAACACTTATCAATATGATGGTAATTTTGAATGGCTATATGTGAATCAAATGTGAACATATATATATGTATAGTATATACATGTATCCATATGTATATGTATATCGATACATGTGTACGTTGGAAAATGGACATGCTCATACGGATGCATCAATATCATAAAACCTACATATACGTGTACATGTATAGGAATATACATTTATACATATATATGCATACATCCAGTATAATGTGTTTGTTATATACTATATTGCTAGCTTAGACTTGGTTGACACTATGATAAAGAGCATTAAATTCATTATGATCGACTCATTCCTTAAATTCATTCAATGAGTGCTAAGTGTTATAGATTTATTATTGACTATTTCTCTTCATAAGAAACTGCACCAACTTGATAAAAGAATAGAGGCTTTGGCACCACCCCTTGAAATGATTTTTTGTAGATGTATAAATGCTAGATTATAATTTAAATTTTCCATGTGCTTTTTGAATAAGTCTTTGGATTGTTGTCAAAGATGCAAGTCGATCTGTAGGAGGTTTTGTTGAGTCTGAGCTTATTTAATTGCCACCTTATTGTTGAGTTTCTTTGCATGGAGCTTGTTGTCATTTTATATGCCTAAATAGTAGGCCATGAGGTTGCTTGGTTGCTCTATAAATAGCTGAATCATTTCATTTGAGGACATATTCATTACCAAGAGATTATACATCTTTTTTAGTTCATTATTTCTGAGTTATTACCAGCCTTACTTGTCCTATTTTATGAGTGAGATATAGAGAGTGTTCTATTGTGAGTAAGAGATAACACCATTGTTTGAGAGAAGTGAGCTATCAACAAGTGAGATAGAGTTGTTTGTGAGAATCTAATTATCAAGCTAATTACTATTGGAGAGGGCTCCATTGTTGTCATTAATTTGGATAAGCGATAACAGGCAGGGGGATCTCTTCTTGTTATTTACTTAGAAATGTTATGTTTTCTATGTTTACTTGAAATGTCCTTTTTAGTATGTGAAATAGAAGTATTTAAGAGTGTCTTTGAAAAGGAAATTGAAGCTTTTATGCTACGTTTATGTTGTGCTTGTAAGTACTTCATAATAGGAGTTTGGTGTATATCATAGATATTACATACTAGGCATGATTGAATACAAGAGGCACTGGAGGTACACCGAGCTAAAGTTATTGATTTAACTAGGAAAGCTTGTGTTACTCCTAGGATAGTTAATCCAGTATGGGAGGGATCTTGTGTAATTACTTGTTAAGTTGATTCATTTCAAGTAGATTAAAATGGTGATAGGTTAATCTGGGGTGATAGGATATCCATTGAAGGACAATACCTATGTGTAGTTTAAGATATCCCTAAGTCAAATGTGATAGATGACTCTTAGTAGGAATATTGAATGTAACACTTTGGCCAAAGTATGTAATTTTTGAGACTTCACTATGGATTTTGTGACTACCGAGACTACACTATTAGTTCACCATGATCCAATACTACATGCTAGTTTGAGATTGTGGGATTACAAGTTCTATTTATGTGGGACACAACACTATGCTCAGTTGGTTGTCATTATCGGTTACTCTACCAATCTCTTTTTCAAAGGGAAATATCATCTATCGAATGATAGATGTGCGGGGGACCGCATTAAGAGTCTGTGGTTTGTGAAAAAGTGATTGAGTGATGCTTCTCCTCCACAGCAAGTGATAAAAGAACGAAGATTTCAAAGGAAGGATCTTGGACCATCTTACAACTATTTTTTCTAAAGCTCTTTGAGTTATGTATGTAAGTGTATCCATTCTTGTATTGATGTAACTTATGTTTATTGGGATGAAATGGAAACCCATACATTGTATTATGTAATGCATCTTGTTCAATAAAGAAAAGAAAATATTTTATTGCATTGGTTTGTTACTCTGTTTATTTACTCATAAAGTGTAAATTAAGAATTTTTTTACTTCAATAAGGGTTAGTATGCTACATGTGGTATTAGAGCTACCAAGTTTAGCTCTAGAGCCTATGAGCTCATCATTCTCTCCATCCAATGTTATATAATGTTGTGAATTCTTGTGCCAAGATGGTGCATATCAGATTAGCGGCTCAAAATTCAGTAATCAGAAATAAGTGCTACTTCAAGGTCAAGAAGGAAAAAGAGGCCATTGTTAGAACCATAGAGGGAACCAACTATGATAATGCTATCTATTTGAGTGACACCAAAACTTTTAGTCATGCACTTTCTTAGATCAGTGATTTGAAGAGGAAGATGAGGATGGAGGCTATGTATAATTACCTACCAAAAATCTCACCAGAAAAATCTGAGTCATTACCACTTTACAAGGATATGCCTTCAGAAGGAAGTGTTTTTCCGACATTCATCTTTAGGGATCCTAGGGCTCTACCACTAGCTGAAGTAATAGCAATTTCTTCGAGTAATAAATCTAAGGGATATGTACCAAGGACACTACCAGATGAGAAATGGCCTCATGAACAAATGTATGCAAAAAGTGTAGACTACATTATTTCATGAAAAAAATATTGACATTATTTCTCGTAACTATTTATCAGATGATAAACGCAAAGGTTATTATCCTTTTTGGGATAGGTACGAACAAATGAGAGATGAAAAAAAAGATAGGGAACAACAATTGTCTCTATCTGTAGGTTATAATCCTTTAAGTTATGTGTCAGAGAGTGAATTTGAAGGATACTCTCCACTCGACTATCTGAATAGTCACTCCATGTAATCAAAAGTATATTGAAATCCTCAAGAAATAAATAAAATTATGTGTTTATCAAAAAAGTGTGTACTTAATCTTATATGGAATTCTTGTGTGCATATGAATGTTTTTATTTTTCCATAAGATAATTGATAAAAATTCAGGTAAAAACCAATCACATAAGCATGGCGAGGACATGAAATAATCTTGGTGGAAGTCAGGAGGTTGGACAAGGAACCACTAGAGTTGAGGCTAGGCTTGACCAAATCTTGGAAAGGTTGGCTAACCTTGAACAAGAAAGAGTTAAGGATAGGGTAAAAAAGGAAGTACCTGTTAACGATCATGAGGGGGAAAATTCTTCCCACGGGCATAATGAAAACCATAATCATGAGAAGGAAAAATCACCTACACCATCTATTGAAAGGAATAAGAAGCTTGTGTCTTTTGAACTTTCAAGGGACATGGAAAAGATAATTCCACCCAATTTTTATGGTAGTGTTGGAGGTGATGACACTGAAGTGTGGCTTGTTCAAATGGAAAATTATTTTGAAATACAAAACTATGATGAGGTTACTAAAGCCACATGGGATGCGTATTAGTTAGTAGGAGAAGCCTCTAACTGGTGGATGAACAAGAAGTTATAACTTAATATCAACTCATGGAAGTTGACATGGGGGAATTCGTAGATATTTTCGTAAGATCTATGGTTGCCACAACTATATTATGACCAGAAACTCTCAAATTTCTAGGGTTTGAAACAAGGTAACATGATAGTCAATGAATATTGGGAGAAGTTTACCTGACTTCTGTGTTATGTTCCCATATATCACAAGGATGAGCATTTCCGCATTAGGAAATTTATAATGGGACTTAATAGATAGATTAGAGGGGAATTAGATATGCATGGTCCAACAACAATGGATCTTGCATATGAAAAAGAAATTAAGCGGGTTTTTCCAATTTTTCACCTACAACTCAAATTGGCAGAGATGAAATAGTTTATGTTTATTTTAAGGTGAAAGATCTCAACATATTTTTTTATTTTCCTAAACCATTGCATATATTGGAGTATAAAAGAAAAGAGTTCATTTTTATTGTGCAATGTGTTTTCAACAAAAGAAAGCATTCAGTTTACTATTCAATGTTTTACAACATAAAAGAGACTACATGAGATATAAAAATATTGATTTCATTCAATTCTATAATGATTTATTCAATTCACAATGTTGCATTCATCTTGCAAAAGAAGTATACAAAGAATTGTACAAGATTGCAAAAAATGTTATTTTTTCATTTTCATTGGAAAGAAAAGAGAGATTAAGTGTCCCACACAAGCCGTGGGAATAGCTGAACCAACACATTATAAAGAATGTACTATGCATTTGAAGATAAAGGAAGGAAATAAATCATATAAGAGGAGACATATCCATCATTGCATGTTGGTGTTCAGTGTTGGTCTCTATTGCAGCTTGCTCCTTCTCACTCTCGATCCTTGAGAGAACCTACATCATGATGAAACGAGTTGTTAGATCTCTGGATATGATTTGTCCTATGTTCTCTATCAATAGAAATATAATGCATTGCTTATGATGTATTGAATCAATTGAATAAACATCAGAAGTATGCAAGAGATCCCAAAAAATAAAATATCACAGGAGCATTGAGCTTCACTATTTTTATCTAGCATGTTTGTTCACTATGTAGGTATAGGAGAAATCATGTTGTTGATTCATTTCTAAAGACATCATAGCATGTGGTGCAAAAATGGGCTCCCACAAGGGTTGAGCCCAGCATGATGCCCCTTAATTTCAAGAGGGGATTGAGATAGGAAATAAATTCACAATGCTCAAAAGAAACATCTCAACTGAAGGAGTAAACCATAAACTAATTACAAGAGCCTCAACGGCATTGATCATTCATTATAATCAAATTCAAAAGTGCAATGAAAATGAAAATCACATATGAACAATGGCTTATTGGAGTGCTTAAAAATATGTAGAGCTAAATAAAATGCATTATCTTTTATTGAAAGATTACTTTTTCATATAAGTATTTCATGTTGTCCTCATAGAACAGTGGTTTTTTCATCTTCTATTGATGCCATGTTTCATATTTTCTTGTTTTTTGTGGTTTTTGAAGTGCACACTATGAAGGAAAAGACATAAATAGTGCTCACATGTAAGGGGGCAGCAAGGAATGTTTCGTTTATGGAATACCCACATGAAGTTTTCATCATATATATATATATATGCATCAAGGTGCCTACAAGTAGTGTTTACATGTAAGAGAAAAGAGGAATACATTGTTCACAAAATTCTAAGGTGGAGTACTTATCAGGCATGCATCACAAAGTCACAATGATGGGGCAATGGCTATGTCCTCTTCAAACTTGGAGGAGTAGCAAAGTATTGAAAGTGCAAAGGAGTCATAATCGACATATGGGTGATATGTGAACATCATGGTGGATATCTGTAGGTAGAACTTGGGAGAGAAACAATAGTCTTGCTTAGGACAACATCATTATTTTTGGAACAGAATAAGGACACAAGATTCATAATTGTGCTTCTTCATTGTGGCATGATTCAGTGCTAAGGAGAACATTCATAAAAGAAGGCTTTCATTATACCTGTAGATGCATTTTACTTTTGAATGCAAGCATTGTAAAAGGAGCATACAACATAATGAATGCATTATTGATGCTTTATCTTTGTGCAAGTTTTCAAGTGCTCTAATGTGCAAATAGGCTAAAAATAAGAACCTGTGTGGGTGCACACATTGAAGAATTATGACAAGAATATCATACAAGAAAGGAGCTTCTTTTGATTCTTCATAAGTGTAAATATAGAGAATGCAAAAGGCTAAAATAAAGTATTCATTTTCATTACATGTGAGGAACAATTACAATGCCAAATGGAGAATTTGAGAGAAAGAAGACATGGGTCAAGAATTTTGTTTCAGTGTCACACAACAATCTTCAATGGTTCAGCCTAAAAGCAAAGAAAGATCCTCAAAATATTTGCAATCATAGAATTAAGAAGATCCAAAGTGATGAAAATAGACCCACAAAGCCTTTATTCCTAGGAGAAAGAGAGAGTTTTCATTAGTTTCTGCATAAACTGAAATACGAAGTATAGTGGCAAGCCATGGGTAGTTTTGAGGAAAAATACAAGATTCCCAGAAATGGGATTTTAGGGAAACAAACCAAGAAGAAGATAAAAGATGCTTTTATACCTTTCAAAAGAGGAAAAATATCATCTCTTACTCATTGCATGTTGAAAGAAGAAATACATGGAGAGGGTTCGAGCAAGGATTTTTTTCAAAAAATGCAAACCCAGTATGAGTTGTTCTAACTACAGCCTCATATAGAGAAGTTTTTATGTTGTTTCATTCAAGAATAGTAAATAATTTGGCATCTTTTATCACATAATAAAACATCCAAAATGCCTTGTGAAGTCGTGGGTAGGATATGCTAAAAACCCTCATGAATGGTGGAGACAATGCACTAAGAATGCAAGATTTTTTTTTCATTTTGTAGAAGTAATAGAACCATCAAGATTTTGCACAATTTGTTATATTGTTTTGAACTAAAATGAGCTTGAATCGAACATATATCTTGCAGAGATTAAGAAATAGTGCAAAGTTCAAATAGAGGCGTTGGAAAATGCATCCAAATGCCTTGGCAATAACTCTTTAGATATCGGCCTCAGCACAATGAGGAGGTCAAGAGAATGCAAAGCAAAAGAGGAAAGTGCATCAAAAATAATGGAGAGGTCACAGTTGAGAGGCCAAATAATGCTTCAAAATGAAGATAAATGTTCAAATTTGTAATTACAAAATGACTTACCTCTACAAGAATCACCAATGGGAATCACCCAGAAATAGAAAAAAGAAAAGAAGTACAATATTTAAGGTCAAAACCCTACCCTCATGGTGGTGTACAGAGCCAAGGCTCTCAAACCATCAAGTGTTGAATAATGTGAAAAGAGTGGAGGAAGGAATGGGTTTTGTTCTAGGGTTCACACCTTGCCCTAATTCGGCCTTAGGAATTTTTCCTCATTGATTTAAAAATATATGGCTCAACTAATATCTTGGCCCCTTATTTCTTAAGTCGAGCCTTTTCATGCCTTAGTCCATTTTTATGCTGTGAAAAAATCATATATGCCTTGTTTCTTTTTTATGATTTTTGTAGAAAAATTAAATGTCAAGGCTTTAGGAAGATTATTTTATTTTTTACAAAAGATAAAAATCAAGTTCCTAGACCTTGAATGCATTTAGCATGCCTTAGGTTTTCTTTGATTTTTGAAGAAAATCAAAGATTAAAAAGAGATATTTTTTTACTTTGCAAATCAAAAGCATCAGATTAGGAAGGTTATATTTTTGCAAAAAATCAAATCAAATGTAATTAGAAATCTTTCTATTTTGTAATTACAAACTGCAAATGATGTAAAACATCATTAAGGCAATATTCTTATAAATTTCTTTAATGTTCATTATTTTAAAATGCAGTTAGTCTACTTAGAATCTTTCTATTTCTAAGTTTGAGTTCTTGGGCGAAATTGAAAAAGAATGGGAAAACTTGACCTTCTATTTTCAGTTTTCCATCAGTTTAGGCCTGATTTTGTGATTCTTTTTTATCATCCTATTGGAGATAGAAAGTTTCCATCTTTTTTAGCCAGTTTGGGATAGTTTTGGGCACTATTTTGGAGGCTTTTCTCTTGAGCTCGAAAATTGATCAAAGTTGATATTCTGAGATGCAGTTCAGCTTGATTTTTCTATGCTCACTATTGGAGATACCTTGGAGCTATAAGTTGGAGAAAATTTTGTTCTTTCTTAGTTCAAATCATTATTTCTTGCTCTTTTATTCATCTTGAAAAGAGTTTGTAAACACTTTTGTACTCATATTTTGATCTTGATACTCCTTCAGTTTCAATAAATAGGAGAGTTTTCCTTCTCATATTTGTAGTATCAATTTTATGTCATTGTGATTCAAAATATTGAATCATTTTATGTCTTGTTATTGTAAGTTTGTGTGCAAAATTTCACATAATTTAGGTTGTGTGATTGTGTTCAGTTCAAGCAGCCTTTATACAAATTACTATTGAGTTGTATGTTTCAAGTGAGATTGTGAGGGTTAAAGTTTTGAGAAGTTTTTTGTGAGTAAAAACCATAAATGTCAATTTAAAATTTTGGTGAATCATCTTAGGTTTTAGGATTTCATTTTCAGTTTTCCTCCTAAGCCTTTCCTCAGAAAGTCTTTTAGATTGGGTGATTTTCCATGGGAACAAGTTCGCTCTGGAGATTCACTCTCACTATAGATTACCCACAATCTGAGATTGTTTCAATGTTTCAATAAGATAGTTAATTTTATCCTAGCTAAGGGTGTGTTAGGTCTCAAAAATGTTGGTTTGAAACCACAAGAGGTTTCCAATCTCTTGATATGTTTTTGGCTAATGTACAAGGCCAAATGACAAATTTGAACCTTCTTCTCTTTAGCTTCTGCCAAACCTAGGTCGGTATACCTATGCAAGTGGAGTAGAATTAGATTGTATGTTCCGTACTTAAATAATCTATCCATAATGGAAATATGAAGTGAAGAGATGCATACCTATATGGTATAAATTATATAAGCAATATCAACGTAAAGTTCAATATGGTTAGTTAACATATGTTAAGTTTGAATTTGATACAATAAAACTAAATAAAATGGGTGAGACTAGTGCCTTGTTGGGTAAAACGGATTCAGATGAAATTCTAAGATAAGTCACTGATATTTGGCATAAATTCTAATTCTCTGGCTTACCAATATTAGTTTATAACTTGTATAAACATGCAACAATGTAATTACTAGGTTCTTCAAGTAGTGATCTAAATGGCACTTCAAAATTATTGTGAATGACTAGAAGGATTTAATCTTTACTTGAAAGAACCAATTAATCATACCACACAAGTACAACAAATGTGCATTGATAAATTGAGTATATACTTGATATATCAATTTAAATATAAAAGAAATATCAACCTTGGAGACAACCTGATAATATTTTCAATTAATTCAACAAACAATTGACACCAGTATGACACCACAAAATCAAAGTTCTTTCATTGATTTCTCCAAAATTTCATACATGCATCATGGTTTTTTGAAATGTTGACATTATCCCTATTCGTCTATTACTTTTTCCTATATCTAATCTAATGATTCTAATGGTCTTTCTCTCTCTTATTTATACAAGAGGAAACCCATTTTATATCAAACGACATGTCTTTTGATTATAACTAACAATAATTAAAACAAAATAATTAGGCTCTATTTAGCCATAAGTGGACTTTTGACAAATGGTCCAAATAATCTCATCTTTGATGAGTATCAGCATCTCCCAACGCATTCTTGACTACTATCTCCATGTTCACCATTTTCTCATTCTGCTCACATGATTCATCCAATGTCGAGTCTTTTCTTGTAGCCATTTCCAGAATCCTTTGTAATACCAACTCGCATTATGCAATCCATTTGGCCTTTTCTTTTGTTTTTCCATTATTTTCAAACAATGTTGGTATTCCTTCTTTTGTGACATCAATTAATCCTTTTTCATCTCCTTGAAGTTCCTCATGGTAACCTCTATGTTTTTTTATGATCTCCTTAGTAGTATTGATAGCTTCATTATTAGGAGGATCCCTCTTCTATATTTCCTAAAATTTCTCTTGGATTTTGTCACTAACTTTGCTATGCTCTTGCTCTACAACATAATTCTTTGAGTGAATTCCACAAAGTTGTCTCAACCAAACCATCAAGTTGGCCTATCTCTTTCTAATCACTACAGAAAGTGTGTCAAATTTTCCTTGAGAGTATGCATCTAACCCTTCCCACGGGTTCCTTGTTTGAGAGCTTTCTCCTTGCATCAGCAACCTAGTGGATCCTTTCAATGTATTTTCAACCATATCCTTCAAGTGATCATTTTCCCTAAGTATCCTTTCATTATTTATTTTGTACATTTCCTTTTCTTTTATTAGCATTTGGATTTGAGCTTTATTTAGCTTGGCAACATTTATACCAATCTCAGTTGTAGCCACAGGATTAGCTTCTCCAACTTTTAGTGTCATAACATGTACAAATTCCTTTTCAGTATTAATAACAATAGACTTCTTATGTGGTGGATACAAGGTATATATCATAAGGGAACCTTCATCAGGGTTATACTTTGATCCTATATACACTTATGTCACTCCCTCAGGGCTAGCTTATGTGTAGCATTGTTATCCTTCAAAAAATTGTCAAATACCAGAGTAGAATTTAGGTCCAATCCTAGGAAAATCATGACACCTTTCTCCCTTTCTCTAGATTCATATCTTTTATTTCTTTTTCCACACTTGACTTCAAATTATTCAACAATTGCTCAATATTCGGTGTTATATTCTCACCAGATTCTCTTATGGTTTTTCCCTTCTATTTATACAAGAAAGGTCTAAACTCTAGAGGTTTTACAAACTCATCATCAGCTACAAAAGATCTATAAGCCATCTTGTGTCTGTGTCTGAACCTTCTTCAATTTCTGGTTCTCTAGGAGGAAGCTTATAATCCTTAGTCTTCAATCTGGAGATCTTATCAGTTGAACCCTAAGATCCCTCATCACTAGATGCCTCATCTCCAGAAGATAACAATTTTGTATCTTGTGTGTCTTTCATTTTTTGTTCTACTGCCTTGTTATGTTCATCAACAACCCTCTCAACTTCTTTCTCTTCCAAATTTTTGATCATATCATCAAATTGATAAGGTATATGATCATACCCTCCTAAATTCATCTTTTTCCTAGTAAATTCAATGTATCCCTCTAGATCAAACCCTTTCCGGGGTGGAGCTCTCTTCAAATTAAAATGTAATAGCTTATCTAGGATCAAATCTTACCCTTCCTTTGACAATATGGTGAAATCTCCAAAGCATAAAGTGCTTGGCATAAATGCATGTTTTCCAAAGCAACTTAAATTCATTACACTTGAGTAATCCATTTGCCTGACAATTTCCAAGTAGGAAATTCTATCAAGCACTGTTTTAGGCAAGATGAATGGTGTATCTTCAAAACCATACACTCTAATCATAGTAGCATCCGTGAAACAATACCAATATCCCCAATTATGACCAATAGTTCCATTGAAATATTTAGGTCTGAGGAACCTCTTTATCTCATCAGACAATGCATAGTCACAAGGATGGTTGAAGAATTTGTACAATGGTTTAACAAAGTATTCTTCAAAATGCACAAAACTTGAAATGGAAAATCTGCTATCCCAAATAGTAGTCCATAGTTGAATTGGTAACAATTTACCCTCCCTATCAAACTATGCAATCCTTAACTCATCTGACCACATTCCCAATTCTTGTCCAGAATACATTGCTATATGCATAAAAACAGAGTAATGTTTGAAATGTAAAATAGGGGATCCATTTCTTATTGCTATTAGCCCTGAATCAATTTCCTTGAAGATGCATGAAGTATAGCCAAAGGGACTAGCATTGTGATACTGAACATCAACTGCAATTACCATTGGTACAATAGACATAAGCTCAGGAGCTTCCATCCCCTACACCTAACATACTGCAAAGTATGTATATTTCAAATAGGACTCGAATAAGTCTATATGAAATGGAGGCCCATCATTGTCATCCAGTGGAACCAAACTTCCATCCTTCTTAGGTTTCTGCAACGGAAATCTCCAGCCCCTATATGTGGTATCCATTCTCCATAATTCTCTCTCTGAATTTGCATGCACAATGGCTTCGTCGCATGTGCCTTCTAAGTTAAAAACTTTGAAAATTGCAACTTCTAACATATGTATGAAAGGCTTACCTAATGAATTGCAGATAGCTTTGAGTTTTGGATCATAATGGGAAGCTAAGAGTTTCAGTAGTTCCACATCCATAAACACATTTGGGACAACTAGTTTTCCTAGGTTGAATTTCCAAGGATTGCACACCAGTTCAAACCTATCCCTTCTATGATAGTGGAACATAAATAGTTCATACCCCCAAATTCAATTCCACACATCCCCTATGATTTTTCACTTGTCCTCAATTTTTTCCACATCTTCCCTAAGTTGTGCAGAATGCCTAGATTTAGGTCCTGAGCTAGGGAGTTGCTCAATAAGATCCTGATTCAATTTCCTGTCAGTTGTTTATGATTCATCCTTATTCTCAATCTTTTGTTTTTTTCCCTTAGGATGACTACCCTCACCCTACCTTCTACTTTTTGATTTTCCAGAGCTTGAACCTTCCATTTTATTTTATCAAATTGATAGAATTTGAAATACGAGTGCAGAGAATTTATAAGCTTACTTGAAAATCCTCAGTTGCACAAAATTCTCTGGATCTTGTCTGTTCTCCCACTCCTTTCACTACCAACCCTACAAATATTCCTTAATTATCATTCTTTGATTCAGAGGATTATCCATTCAGTGTGTATCCATGCAGCCATTAATGCTTAGCTCCGAGCACGAGTGTAGTAAGTTTTTTGAATTTCCCACTGTTGGATCAGGTGATCATATCAGTAAGATATTTTAAAATTTGGATGATCTATACATTTGAATCAATCCAAACGTTCATTAGGTACCTTATATGGTCAGGGAGACCAATTCCCACTCCTACCAATGAACTTTTGATCATTTTGTATTTCCATCGGCAAGAGAATAGGTATCACTAAAAGATTTGAAGGTTACACTGACGTTACAAGTCTCCCCAATGTATCATCCTCCTCCTTCCGATGAGTCAGCAAGACTCTCTCTAATGAAATTCTATCAGCGTGACATATAGAGTCGACAAGACATTTGAAACTTATTCTGATATCAAATGCCTCCCTAACATGTTTCTTTATGCTTCATTAGTAAGATAGAGTGGGCATCTTGCCGAAAAAATTCCATCAGCATGACATATATGCTTGGGCTGACTTGATGATCTTACTCCAATAGCATTTTTCTTGTTGATAACTTTTTTGTCGGTGAAACAACAAGCCTTGTCTTCCTAAACATGTATCCCCTTAAGTTGTTGATTGATGTGACAGTGTTGACCTTTTGTCAATATGCCAAAAACACCTGAATTGAAAGATTATAGCTTATGGGTTGGAGAGACATAGAACTACTCATGCCAATATGATTACTTACTTAGAAGCTCTTACTCAATGATTATCAGAGGGATTTTGGTGTGTCAAAAGATCAAATCTAATGGGATTACTTGGGGAATATGATATATGGAATGGATTAAAGCAATTCTTCACTCAAAATGCAATTGTCTTGTGGAATCTATGAGTGTAAGCTACTATAAAATTTGGAAAATTTTATAGTCCTAACAAGGTGAAATCCTGATTAACAACAGTAGGAACAAAAGCTTAAAGCTAATTCCACTCGTCAAGAAAAAAAAGAGAAAGATAAGGATGTGGAAGTTTCTAACAAGATAGTTCCAAAGAAGGAGGAATCTGTACAAAATGTTCCAAGGAAAAAAGGGAAAATATTTTTTAATAATGTAAAAGAGATTAGGAGAGATCGATAAAGGAATGATTCTAGCATGGGTAATACCAACAAGGCTAGTGAAAATTCCAACAAGTCTGGAGAAACCATAGGGAAAAGAGGACTGGCTACAAGATGTTTTATATGCAGAGTGGATCACTATGCTAGTGAATGTCCCAATAAAACTTCTAGATCACGACCATATGGTAATCCATTATCCACCCAGTAGGTAATGTTTTAGCAAAAGATACTTGCGGTTGTGGATGATCGATAGGAAGATTACCAAATAACTCTAGTTGAAACACCGGGTATTCTATTTGGCTTACCTATTTTTGTTCTTATTGATATTGGTGTAACTAAGAATTTCATTTCACCTATAACACATAAACAATTATCAAGGAAGGCGGGACACATGGCAATGTCTTGGGATGTAGAGTATGCAAACCAGACAAGAGCAAAGGTGGATCAATGTCTATTCAAAGGGTGGATAGAATTACCTAGTTTTTCTACAGAAGTAAACCTTTATGTCGCACCTCTAGGATCATATGACACTATCCTAAGAATGAATTGGTTGTGGAAACATAGGGCTAAAGTAGATTGCCATGCAAAAACTATAAAATTCCTAGATGATTTTGGAAATCAAGTTAAATTCCAAGAAATACCTAGAGAGGGTAGGATTCAACAAATTATGGCCATGCAACTTATAAGAGCTAAGAAGAAAGGGTTTAAACTCTTCACCATAAAGCTTGAAGAACTTGGGAAGGAAAGTGATGATTTAGAGTACCAAAGTTTGCAAGAACTAGAAGATGGTGAAATAGATGAAATTGGAAAATTAGATATGGAGAAGTATCCAATATTGAGGAAATTTTCAGATGTATTTATAGATGAGTTACCAGGGTTACCTCTGAAAGGAATATTTTATTTCTCTATTGATATAGTTCTAGGGTTAGAACCTATTTCTAAAGTACCCTATAGGATGACAACTACTGAACATATGGAACTTAAGACATAATTGGATGAATTGTTGTTAAAAGGACTGATAAGACCAAGTGTTTCACCTTGGGGAGCACCAGTCATCTTTGTTAAAAAGGATGGTACCTTGTGTTTGTGCATTGACTATCGTATGCTTAACAAAGCTATAGTTAAGAACAAGTGTTCATTGCCATGCATAGACAACCTTTTTGATCAAATGAGGGGTGCCACCATATTCTCTAAAATAGTTCTAAGATCTGGATATCACCAATTGAGAGTTAAGGATGAAGATATCTTTGAAACTACATTCAAAACTAGATATGGGCACTATAAGTTCACTGTTTTACCTTTCGGCTTAACAAATGCATCTACAACATTCATGAATTTAATGAATAGTGTGTTTAGAGATTACCTCAACAATTTTATACTAGTTTTTCTAGATGATATTTTGATTTATTCTACAAATGAGGAAGAACATTGAAAACATTTGGAATTGGTCCTACAACATTTAAGAGAGCATAGGTTGTATGGTAAACTTTCCAAGTGTACATTCCTCCAAAAGAGGGTACATTATTTAGGTCATGTGATTTTGGCAGATGGAATTGTTGTAGATCTAGCCAAGATCAAAGTAGTAATTGAATGGCCTATACCTAAAAATGTGTCAGAAATAAGAAGTTTCATGGGTTTGGTAGGTTATTGTAGGAATTTTGTTGTAAACTTTTCTAAGATCACTTTCCCAATTAATTTTTTGCAAAAGAAAGGAAGGAGATTTGAATGGACTGAGAAGTGTCAAGAGGCTTTTGACCTACTCAAAGAAAAATTAACCACCGTGTCGATCCTAAAGGTACCAACTCCTAAAGGTAACTTTATGGTTATCACAGATGCATGTAGAGAAGGGTTAGGAGGTGTATTGATGCAAGATGGGCAAGTAATTGCTTATGAATCTAGGAAGTCAAAACCATATGAGATGAATTATGCATCGCATGATCTAGAGTTAGCAGTTGTGGTTCATGCATTGCAAATGTGGAGGAACTATTTTCTAGGAAAACCTTTTAAGTTGAAAATTGACCATATTGGGTTAAAGTACCTTTTTACTCAACCTAATATGAATGCTAGAAAGAGAAGATCGTTAGAGTTAATAGTTGACTATGATTTTAATATTAGTTATATTAAGGGGAAATAAAATTGGGTTGTTGACGCATTAAGTCAAAGACAACACATTTCTTCCTTAGTAGCAATTCAAACTGATT
Source organism: Sequoia sempervirens (assembly GCA_007258455.2). Taxonomy (NCBI): domain Eukaryota; kingdom Viridiplantae; phylum Streptophyta; class Pinopsida; order Cupressales; family Cupressaceae; genus Sequoia; species Sequoia sempervirens. Next base: position 66,281 of record VDFB02374998.1, read on the forward strand.
TCAAGGGGCAAGTACTCCAAAAGTGCAAAGAGGATGAGTACTACTTGCAAGTTAAGAAAGCACTCACTAATAATCCACAAGATTCTAGGTATGAAGGTTTTCAATTTGAACCTAATGGATTATTTAGATATAAGGGTAGAATGTATGCACCTAACATAAAGGAATTGAGAAATTTGGTATGGAAGGAAATACACGAAGCATCGTACTCTCGACATCCTAGAGTAACAAAATTATGGCTGATGTAAAACCATTATACTTTTGGAAGGGAATGAAAGGAGATGTTGCTAGTTTTATGGCTAGGTGTATTAAGTGTCAAAGGGTGAAAGTTGAGCATCATCATCCTGCGGGCTTGTTATACCCACACAATATACCAGAGAGGAAGTGCAAAGTCATAAGTATGGACTTTGTGCAAGGATTTCCTATGTCAAGGAATAAGCACAATGCCATTCTTGTGGTAGTGGATAAGCTTACAAAAGTAGAACATTTTACACCAGGGAAGCTAACTGATGGAGCACATTCCATTGCAAGAAACTTTGTGCAAGAAGTGTTTAGATTGCATGGAATTCCTAAAAAGATTATTTCAAATAGGGATGCACGAGTCACTTCTAGGTTTTGGAAAACCTTGTTTTCTACACTAAGGACTCAATTAAATATTAGCTCAACATATCATCCAGAAATGAATGGGAAAACGGAAAGGGTAAACCAAGTCTTGGAAGACCTACTTAGGATGTATTGCATTGATCAGCAGTACAAGTGGGAAGATTACTTACCCTTAGTTGAATTTTCATACAATAAATCTTATCATTCTACAATAAAGATTGCTCCTTTCGAAGCTTTGTATGGCTGAAAGTGTCGAACTCCTATAAGTTGGGATAAACTTGAGAATCGAGTGAGTCTTGGGCCAGAAATTTTAGCTGAAATGGATGAGCAAGTTAAGATTATTAAGCAAAGGTTAGCTAAAGCTAAAAATAGGTAGAAAAGCTATGTTGATGCTAATAAGGTGCCCCATTATTTTTCTTTAGGTGACAAAGTATTGTTGAGAGTGAAACTGTCGGAGCTTCTAAAATCCTGGTGGATTTTCTCATTCTCCATGGATCTAGTCAGCCTTTTTGATAAACCCTTGTCCTCATAGGTGAGTAAGGTTTAGTCTTGTGAGCTTTCAAATGTTCTAATTTTTTGTTGACCGGTTCTTCTAATTCCTGGTCCTTTAAGTCAATTCTTCAAGCCATTGTTTACATCTGTTTACCAACCCCTTTGGTTAGAGTACTAGTCATTCAACCTGCTCATTCATGTCACCAATTCCCTAAGTTGGGGTTTTAATTTTCCTGATGACTTAAGATTAAGTCATCAGTCTACAAGGGGTCATGTTGTTGACGCCTTAAACAAAGACTTTCATTAAATGATAACCGTGTTGTATGTAGGTTTTTTAGATTTGAGCTAGTAGGAGAAGATCTCGATCATACCCTGCCAGCTTAGGGACTTAAGGTGTTGGTTAGTTATTTGGCAAGAGGTCGGAAAAAAGTAGACACTTGTCTCATACAAGATGTGGGGCCCAACGTCCACTACTATGCTTGTGCCTCATGGTTTTAGACCAACGACCACGATCAAAAGATGGAGTAAATATCTACCATTCCCTGCTAGCTCGTGAGGGGAAGCTGAAGGCTAGTTAAAAGCTACGGGGTTAGCAAAATTGTGACACGTGGCTCAAACCTTTTAGTTTGAAAGATGTATAGGGACCGCAAACAGGGTAGTTGGTGTTCGATATGGATTAATGTTATTGGTCAGAGGCGGGACAGCAATGCTTCACTAGATTTCAAACCCAATCAACTTGAGATGAACCGTTCAATTTGCCAACTCTTCAGGAGATTAGCGGGCAATATTCAAAGTTGGAAAATGCACACGGTAGCCATTTTATTCTACAACTAGTGAAGCATTAATGAATTATTCCTTGCTTGTGCAATCATGTCGATCTCAATCTGTGTGAAGATGTAGTTGTTGGCAATCATGAAGGGTGATCTGCAGATTCTCATGCAGCTCAAGTTAAACGGTGACAGTACATACACCACCAAATTTCCAAGTTTGCACATTCATTTTTACTAAACATTGATGAAGGTTTCCATTACCTCACACGATAAATATAGGAGGAATTAACTGCTAATTGTGTCATTTATTTTAGCAGTTAGAAAGCTTTATGAGTCCAGTCTGATAAAGTTTGAGTGCTTGTCTGACAAGAGAAAATGAGTAATCCAATGAGAAGGTCTATTCATTTGAGCTCGTAAGAGCTCGGTCCTACTATTCATGAAGGTGCTTCGGTCAACAAGCCTAGGCTTGAGCCCACCAGATGAAGTAGAAGATTACAATTCCAGGACATTGCTACTCAACCAGTAGATGAAAAAGGCAAGTAGTCAGTTCGCTCTATTACTGGTGTCGAAAGGAAAATAAGGTATGGGCATGGCTTCTTCAGGCATCAAAACTCACCCATTGATCTCATAGAAAGCCAATCAGATAGCGAGACTAAAATAGACCCCAGTTATCTAAAGCATCTCTCAACTCTAGGAAAAACTCAGGCCCTAGGTGAGGAGATTATGTCAGTCCCTCCAATGGCTATTCGGAATCCAAGTGGACAGACTAGTATTGTATTCCATGCAAGAGAGAATGAGGAGGAATTTGAGGTTACATCTCCCTCTCTGGAAATAACTCTGAGCAGGTGTGTATACTGGGGTTTGGGTGTTGGTAAAGGCAAGGTGGCTGGTCGGTGAGGAATAGACATGTGGGATGGCAATATTTTGTTGTGATGTGTTGTTGCGAAAGGTAGTTTCTTCTCCAACGTACGTGATAGTTCTTTTTGGGTTTGGTGTTGAATGTATTCCCTCATGGCAATGAAGATTCCTGGTTTGTTGCGGTGTGGATGGCGATAGGGGAATTTTGGTGGCACTTTTGGTTTCCCATTTTTTATGGCGGTTATAATTTTAGCTCTCCCCATTTTTGCACCATGTACTTGCAAATTCAACACATGGGGATTTTGAAATGTGGTTGAAATTATAGATGAAATGAAAATATTGTATTTGACAAGCATTTGGGCCTGAAGCTTGTCGCTCCCTTATGCTATAAAGGGAAATCATGGCTCATTTGCAATGGATGGAAAAATTTTGGCTAGGTTTTGGGTCAAATGTATATGGTTAGATGGGAATAGAATAGATTGTCATTTTTGAGCTTATGAATGAACTCATGCATTTATCTTAAATTTTTCTACAAATATGACTTAAAATACAAGCAAATATATAATTCTGATATATTTTCTCTCCTTCTGCAAGTTTAAGTGAATTTTGAATGAAATATTAATGTTATTTTCATTCTACTTTGAACATTTGTTCGAAAGTATGTCTCTGTTCTTTGTTTTGATTCAAGTAATCAATTAAAATACTTAAATGTGGTCATGAATTTACATTTATTTGTAAAGGATTTGATAAGCAGTAATGTATGAGAAAATTGAGCTCCATGATGCAAAGTTATTGTGAGAGTATTCCATTCTATTGAATTCTTGGGTCATCTCTACTTTACTAGTTTTTGTATGTGTGACTCCATTTTCCCAATGAATAGGGCACTGATCTATTCCTTAATTATTTACCTAAAGGGTTAATCAAACAATTGACCAGCAATCAACCTAAAGTTGGGATTTAAAATCATTTAAAATTCTTTGATCTCAAAATTTGAATGTATCAATTCTCACTAAGGATGTATTCATTTTAATGAATGGGTAGCAAGTTACTTAGAAACAATCCAATTTCATAGTAATTGTTGTAGAATTATCCTTCATCCAAATTGATCTTTGTTAATGATGTGTTCTACAAAGAAAAATTTCAAATGAACACACTATGAATACCCTCCTTGGTCCCACAGAGCCTAAAGTGTAGAAGATCTTAGTCATTGACTAGATCTTGTTAGTTGGCCATTCATTATAGGAGTCTTGACTATAGGAATTGGTTGTCCCTTAGAGATTCCTTGGGTACAGTGGAAAACACCAATAGAATGGTGAATCTAATGGGGAGTACTTATTCTCCAAAGATGCAAATACAAAATGCAGAGTCAAATGGTGATTTATTCTAAATGCTCCCAAATTCTTGAGCCTGGTATACAATCTAAGTGTAGTAGGCATTAAAATATTTAAACGCGAATTTTTTGTGGAAGATAGCCTAGAATCTGTCTTATTTAGCAGAGAAGCTTCATCTTATTTGAAGCTTTGTCCTCTAAATGGAGGTGGAAACTCTGACCCAAAGAACCTATTCAAGTATAGATTAGTTTTTCGGATCTCTATCCCTAATGCTAAGAAACACTTCACAACTGGCAGCATATAGGTACTCTTATAGAATTTGAAAGAATTTTGAGCATTTTACAAATAATATCATAATAAATTTCCAATCCTCGACATGAAAATGATTCCCTAATAAGTAATTTAGCACTAGATCAGGGAATATTCAAGAATTTTAGCATGCTTCATATGTAAGTTGAAATTTATGTAGTAAAGTGCAAGAAGCATGTCATACTATAGATCTTAGGCAGCTTTTGTATGGAATACTTGTGCTAAGATCTTGGTATTATATTTGTGAAAGGAATTGAAATAGTGTTGTATAAATTGCATAAACATTTTAAACATTCTTTTCAAGAATTAGGGGTGAGTTAAAAATTTGTGCCATCTGGTACAAATATGGAAAAAAGCATACAAATAAAGCAGTCTTGGGCCCATCAGGATAGCTTTTGTACTGATAGGTACAAAGCTATTATCTTTGACAATATCTATGGCTATCTTAATATTATGCCACCCAAGATCAGGGATAAGATATTAAATTTTAGTGGTGAGAAATCAGAATCAGCAACTAAGCATGTGCAAAAATTTGTAGATGTAATGGGTGATTATGAAATTGACTTTGAAGATGTGGTAATGAAGATTTCTTTTCAATCACTAAAGGGAGATGCAAGAGATTGGTTCTCTTTTCTTCATACTGCCTCTATACATCCTTGGAATGAATTCAAAGCCACTTTCCTAAAGCACTTTGGTGATAGGATCAACCCAAGTGTGGCAAGGAGAAATTTCATGGAAATCTCTAAATATAGAAGAATTGGTTCCATCCTTCAACCTTAGATTTTCCAAGGTTATAAGGGAAATCCCTAAATATTTAAGACCAAATGATGCAAAATCCTTGGTTGTATATTTGGGGGAGTTTGATAGAAAGATGAGTTTCCTGTTAAGGAATAAAGAACCAATTACATTACATAAAGCTTACCAAGAAGCTGTAAATATTGAGAACAATCTGAAGTACTCAATTACAAGGAGACCTATAGTGACTAGTGTTGCTAGCTCTAGTAGTATCTAGGCAATTCAACTTGGTCAACTAGAAAATAAAAAGTGTTCATCAGGATGAGGAATCTTTAGATATTGTACTCACACCATTTTCAAGAAATGCAGAGCAAGCATCGACCTCTAGCCATCCATGCAGGGGAGGGATGGACTTGATGTTATCTATTGGGAAATTGAATGAAATAAAGAGACATACAAATGAGTCACCCAATGACTTGTTTTCAAGATTCTTAGATATTTTGATGGAAATTCCCATAGGGTTGAAGCCTAATGAATTGATGTGTATTAACCTATTTTGTGAATCCTACACACCAGGATCAAGCTAATTGCCTGAAGATGTGAAGCCTCAAAGCATTGATCAGGTAGTGGACTAGATAAGTATGGTTAAAGAGGCTGAGCATGGTTGTATGTATCCCATTATTTCCCATAATGTGGATAATGATTATCACAGTGAGGAGAGACAGAGATTAATATTAACAGATCAACAAGAAGCATCACTATTTGGACAATTAGATATTGAAAGTTGTCAGTTCACAAATAGTTTAGACACAGATGCACCTAGCAGTGATGAGGACGAAGAAACAAAATGTGAAATCAAGGAGGTCATATCTCACTACTTCCCTCTAGATGTCTTGATCCATGAGCCTATGTAGGAAATACATGGAACTGCATAGATGGATCCTTTGGGAATCAGTCCTATGTCACCCAGTAGTAGGGTTACCCTTGGTGTTCATGATAGGACACAAGTAAGGAGTCAAAGAGGTGAAGTTAACTCTAAACAATCTTCAGTTGAATATGGTTCCTCTTATGAATTAGAGATACAATCCATGGCTTCTAGTAATAGGTATGTTAATAGCCTTGAAGGGATTTTATTTTTAGGTAGTGAACAATTTCCCTCATGAGAAGAATTTTCAGAGCATAGAACAATTCTTATAAACACAAGTGATGAAGAGGATGGTGAATGTACTTCTCTTTTCTCCTCAAGTGAGTACAATGATCCTGGGTGCTTTGAAGACCATGGTCAAGGGATTCCTCATGATATAGATGATGAGATACATCCAATTATATCCAATATATGGAAAAACTCTTTATTCAATGAGCCTACATATGAAATTAAAGATACAAAAGATGAATTTTATTGGTGTAGGAGTAATCCTCTATTTGAAGACAACTCTAATGAATACTTACCAAACATTACTAGCACATATGTTGGAGAGGACATATATAGGTGTCAAGGTGATAATGCATTGTATAATGATTTCATAATCTGCCAATTGAAAGGTAAATCTAGTGACACAGATATGGTGAGGATTTACTGCCAACATGGGGTTGAACAAGTGGCCTATGATGAGCATGTTGAAGATGGTTCATGTTTTTTGGAACTCAGGGATGGTAGTGTCTCATGTATTAAAGACAAAATGATGACATTATTAAATATGACAGTTGATAATAGATATATGATGAGGGCCCAGCCTGAGACTTAGAAAATAACCCAAAAATAAGAGAATAATTTTATTATTTAGAAAATGGAGCTTCTTACATGCAGAGGATCTCAAATCCCCAAGTTCTACAACACATGCAAGTTATAGAAAGCTACAGAATCACCCTTTCGCAATATGCGAACTTGTCCCCCAAAAAGTTACCCAAAAATTAGAAACCCGCCCATAAATAGAGCTCCTCTTTAGTTTGGAGCCAAAACAACATTCAAATTTGAGTTTAAGTGGTTTGGCGCCAAAAATTTACAACTTGAATTTCAAATTTCAAAAGAACATTTGCAATTGTATCTTCTAGGAAGTGCGCCAACTTCTCGGGGCCATAACTTTTGATCTGGGACTCCAATTCACGAACCGTTTGAACCGTTGGAAAGGTCTCAAAGTCAATAACGTGCTCAAAATATGCTATGCTGATTTTGGAAAGTTTTGGGGCCATTCTGGGAACTCTAAGTGCCTCATCTAACTTGGAAGATTTTTAGGTGCAAATCTGGGAAACTAAAGCTGCAATATCTTTCAACCCAGGAATAGAAAATAAAAAATGTGAATTGGGAATTTCATTATGACAAAAAAGGTATCCAAAAATGTAAAAACATCTAAAAATTGAGAAACTTGAAATTTAACTATTTTTGGGTGATGCAAGATTGCCCTTACACCATTGGATGCTCCTGCATTAGACACCCAGGGTAATTTGAGAAGTGACCCTTCATGTCTTAGATGGTTGAGGAAAACCCAACTGGTCAACCACTGCCTTAAATAGCTAGGATGAATCTTCCACAGGCCTTCCTCTCCATTTCACCAGATATTCTTCATACTGCCTGTTTCTGGTACTCCTTCCCACACAACTATCCAAGATTGCTTCAATCTCCTCCCTTTCTGAAGTAGGTGCTGGAATGCCATACTACCCTATTGCTGGTGCTTCCTCCATTCCACCTTCATGATACTCTATCAAATCTAAAATGTTGAACACAAGGGAAATGTTGATTCCATCAGGCAACTCTACCTAGTATGCATTCCCTGAATCATGCTTCTTCAAAATCTTATAGGGACTGAATTTCTTCATCTTCAATTTGTTATAGGTTCCCACGGGAAACCTTTCTTTCCTTAAGTGGACCATTACTTCATCGCCAGTTTGAAACTCCTTATTCCTCCTATTCTGATCTTCCTTAGCCTTATATTGCATATTCATCTTATTAATGTGTTCTCATACCTTCTCATGTATATTCTTGATGTGCTTTGCAAAATCTTCAACTTTAGCACTTATTTTCTTCTCTTGGTCCATCTTCCTCAATTCTAGAGTTGTTCTGGGGCTACCTCCATACACAATCTAGAATGGTGATCTACCAGTGCTTTTGTTGATAGAATTGTTCTAATAAAATTCTACCTAGGGTAAGATCAAGTCCCATCCCTTGGGTTTATCTCCTACCAAACATCTCAGTAGGTTACCCAGACTCTTGTTAACAACCTCTATCTACCCATCTGTGTGTGGATGGTGTGCAGAACTGAACTTCAACTCTGTCTAAAGCTTCTTCCACAAGGTCCTCCAAAAGTACCCCACAAATTTGGTGTCACGATCTGAAACAATACTCTTTGGCAGACCGTGTAGCCTCACCACCTCTTTGAAGAACAAGTCAGCAATGTGGACTGCATCATGGGTCTTCTGACATGGAATGAAATGTGCCATCTTCGAAAACCTATCAACCACCACAAAGACTGAATCATTCCCTCTTTGTGTCCTTGGCAAACCAAGAACAAAGTCCATACTTATATCCTCCCATGGCCTCAGTGTAAGGGCTGATATAAGCTTGTATTTTGGCTCACTCCTTTAGCCATCTGACATACCCAGCTTTGTACAAACTTCTTCACATCCTGTGACAACTGAGGCCAATAATAATGCTCACTGATAATGGCAATGGTCTTATCCTAACCAAAATGTCCTGCCATTCCTCCACTATGCTTCTCCTTTATCAGGTTCTCCCTCATGGAACTCCTTGGGATACACAATTGACTTCCCTTAAATAACATTCCATCCTGGATTATGAAATCCAGCCACCTTGTCTTGTTCAACATGTGGGTTCCTTGCAAACTTTCCAAACTCTACAAAATCAAGATCTTAGTATAGTGTCTTAAGTTCATTGAACCCAACCACTTCAATCATCTTTTTCATCAATGTATGCCTCCTACTTAAGGCATCTACAACCCTATTTGACTTCCCACTCCTATGTTTCAAAACAAAGGTATAACTCTGCAAAAACTCTACCCATTTTGTATGCCTCTGATTTAATTTCCTTGACTATTTAGGTACTGCAAAGCCTGATGATCAGTATATAGAACAAATTCCTTTAACAACAAATAATGTCTCCATTTCTTTAATGCTTTAACTATTGCATAAAATTCCTGATCATATACAGAATACTTTCTCTTGGCATCATTTAATTTTTCATTGAAATAGGCAATGGGCTTACCTTCTTGGCTCAACACTGCTCCAATG
>VDFB02374999.1:0-12036 GCA_007258455.2 Sequoia sempervirens
AGATCATGTTTTGGATTCAAAAAATGTGATACCATTTGAAAACTATAGATGTTTTTTCAATCAACTTATCAATCAAAATTATAGTCATAATTCAAATAGAAAGTAGATAATAATAATTTATTAAATTCAAAGTAAAACATAATTTATATTGGTGGAAAGCTAAAAATCTCCTTTGAAAACCCTTTTCGTTTCATCAATTTTGGGTAAAAAAAAATTGTCAGCAACATACCCTACACATCCATCATATCACCACTTTTTGGCCCATCATGATCTTGCACATACCCAAGGGTCTATTTTTTCCATGATGATCCTAAACATACCCAGTAGAAGAGAAAGATGAAGACATGAGAACGTACTTGGAAAGCCCTTTGTGAATTCATATGTTTCTGATAAGTTACGTCATGAAGAAAGGGACTATGTCACATGAGAGCCAACTTAAGGCATGCCATCCACATTCTAAGCTTGCTCTTATGTATTCATGAAAGGGTAATGACTAGCCAAATGAGGCAACAACAAGTGACATACGAGGACAAGGCTACCAAAGTCATTTTTCCCAATTAGTGTAGGACAAAGGTGAGTCAAAAAGATTGATGAGATGCATGCTGGAGTGAAAATCAATAACAATTAGAGGAATGAGATGCCCCCACATAGGGAAGTATACCAAACTCTTGAAAATATTGGAATATTGGATTTTATTACTCAAGGAATTACATTCATTAGTGGAATGACCATGAACTCTATGATATGCACAAAAGGAAGTCTTGGAATAGCATTTATTGTGAGTTCTAGGAGGGACAATGATCAAGTTATCATGGAGAAGTCTTGAAAAAATACCTTCTTGATCAAGAGGAGAACGTGGTTGTGTGATTGAGGTCAAAGATGCATCTTGCTTAGTTGTCATACTTATGCAAGACTATGTAGATTGCGAGATTTTTTCTTCTTCATTATAGGAGGATACACAATCTAACGAATTCAAATCATGAGTGTTTTGAGAGATGACATTTTGAATTTTGTGGGAAGGATGAATTTTGAGGTCTTTAATTGTGAAGGAGTTAGGGGTGTGTTGTGTGTGACTAAATGAAGGTGGTTAAATGATGAGAGGGTTATGAAGATGTCCTACGGGATATGTATGTGGTTCATTGATCAAAGGGGATCAAATGAACACTTGTGCATTCATATCCTCAGTAGTCTTGTTTTAATGTATCTCTAACTGAGGGAAATCAAGAACCACTTGTTTTCCACAATCCAATGCCATGATATTCTCCCTAGGAGGATAGTTTTTAGGCTCAAACAAAAAGCCACATGTACTTGACAAGTAAGGCTTTGTTCTTCCACAATAACTTCGTTGCCAATAGGGGAATGATCAATGCCCATTTTCATTAAAGGCTCATTCTCTTGTTCCATATTATCGACCCTACAAGCAGAGCTTGTAACATGTCCATCCAAGTTTGTGGTTTCTAAAGTAGTTTCATCGCAAGTGGAGGAGGTATCAAGAGAAGAACTGATGCAGAAGCATCCATGGCCTTATGCAATCTTGCATCACCAAAAATATTTCTCTTTTATTTTTTGTTTATTTTCAATAAGGGCTTACGGGTTAGGAGAATAATATTTTAATTTGCAACAATGTAGATTCCCTTGGTGTGAAATTGTAAATGTAAATCACATGGGAAATAAGTCTTCGTAAAATAGTGAAAGCATCTTGGAGGGGAATATGCCCTTTTGGTGTCCACTTTTGGAGAAGGTCAAAAAGTCTTGTATGCACATATATGTGTCATAAAATGTCATAATATGGGCTGCAAAGGAATCTTACATGTTTCCATGTATTTTCATGTTAGCCACAAGCTTTGCATGTTGTTACATGTCTGAAGTCGTATCTATGAGACCTAGTTTTAGTAAAATCCACATAACTTTTTCATACAATAACAAAATTAAGATTTTAAAAATGATTCGGAAATCTGGAAAGAAGACGCACCAAACCCAGAAATTGTTTGAGGAGTTTTTGACAAATGTTAGATCGTTGATAGGCAGAAAGGGACGAGTTTGCTTGGTGGTTATGTGGAGGTTGTTTTGAGAAACCAATGTCAGTTTCTTCTCACACAACTTCTATGTATTGATGCTACTCATTTGGAGAAGAGGGATTTTTAGAGTTGGTGGTTGCATATCTAGATTCTTCTAGAATGATGTTGGAAGCTTAAGTTGCAGATTTTTGTATGTGTGAAGCCCATGTTGTATGTGATCATATGAGCTCCATGATTGTGTAATTCAAATTCAGATTTGATATCAATATATGTTGCATATTTCTTTTCCATATTTGTTGTGAATGTTTATGTGTAGCCTTCTTGCATAGTGGTGAATGTGTATGTGGTTTTATATTTGAAAGGGGAGAGTTTCCTCTCTACATTAGTGGTATCAAAGCAAGGAAGATTCCGAGTGTGAGCAGACCGCTGAAGAGAGGCAGCTTGCACCAGTGCCTATGTGTTGTGGGTGTGCAACCATGTTTGGTAGAGGAAGAGGAAGAGGACGGGGAAGAGGAGAGAATTTTGTAAGGCATGATGATTTTAGAGCTTTGAGAAGATAGGTTGAGGCTCTACAAGAAGAAATAAGAAGGGGATTTGCAAGAAATAGAGACCCAATAAGTGGAGATGAAGATGGAGATGAAAGTACAGAGAATGCAAGTTTAGATACTGAGAAAAGAGAAGAAATTGCAGTAGTTACAAATGACCCACTACTGAAAGCTTTAACAAAAATGGGAAAGAGACCAAAAATTGAGGTTTCTACATTCAATGGTAGTTTGAACCCAGAAGAACTGATAGATTGGCTAAATGAAATAGAACATTATTTTGAATTTGAGGAGGTAGAAGACCCCGATAAAGTGAGATTTTCTAAGACAAGGCTGAAAGGACATGCTTCCATATGGTGGAGAGAAATCCAATTGGAAAGGGGAAGAAAAGGAAAAGAGAAGATTAACAAATGGGATAAAATGGTAGACAAATTAAAAAGACAATTTATTCCAGTTGATTATGAGTTAGATTTGCTTAAAAGAATGCAAGGTTTGAAACAAGGCAACAAAAGTGTTAAAGAGTATACATAATAATTTAATAAAATCCCCATAAGAACTGGACATTCAGAAGTAACCAAGGAAAAGATTGCAAGATACATGAATTGGTTGTGGTCAAGCATTCAAGAAGAAATGGCATTGATTAGAGTTGTGACAATGGAAGATGCCTATCAAATGGCATTGAAGATAGAGGAAAGGTTGAAAAAGAGATTTGAAAAAAAACAAAGAGGAAAAATTCATGAAGGTAAAGTTGAGAGAAGAGCATATGAAGAAGATGATGATCAGAAAAATTAGAAAAATGGAGGCCAAGGCAGTAGCAAACAATATAGGAATGAAGAGTTTTATGAGTCAAGAGATTAAAATCAGAGAAGTAGAGGAAGATCGGGTAGAGGTTCTGGAAGAGAAACCTTTCAAGGAACTTGTTTTAAGTGTGGGGAAGAGGGTCATAGAGCATATGAATGTCCTCATGAAGAGGAAATACCAAGAAGAAGGACTGAAAATCAGAATAGGGCAGAAAATGTGAATAGAGAAGATGTTGGATCATCACATTCTAAAGAAGTAGAAGATGGTGAAACTTTAATGGCTAGGAGAACACTATTAAATGAAGATGATAAATCTATTCAAAGGAGAAGTTTGTTTAGGACAACATTCAAGTGTGAAGGAAAGGTATGTAATGTCATTATTGATAGTGGAAGCACAGAGAATCTTGTGTCTAATGAAATGGTAAGAAAATTGTAGCTAAGAAAGGAAGTAGCACCTGAATCCATATCAGATAGCATGGGTACAAGATGATAAGAAGCTTTTGATCAGTGAACAATGTGAGGTAAAATTTAAGATAGAAGGATATTATGATGAAGTTTTATGTGATATTCTCCCAATGGATGGTTGCCATATTCTTCTAGGAAGACCTTGGCAATTTGACAGAAAGGCAATGCATGATGGATACGACAACACATACACATTGACGAATGATGGAGTGAAACACAAATTGAAGCCATTGAAAGAACAAATGGGTAAGGTTTGTAGCAATTCAAGGTCTTTTTTGGTTGATGAAATTAGGATTTTAGATGGTTTGAAGCAAGAATATGTTAGCTTTGTTGACACTAATCATCAAGAAGATGAGAAAGGTGAATTGTTGGCTCATATTGAAGAGGAAATCTCAAGTGGAATGAAGAGAGCAACAAATGATAAGGTAAAATATGATTTTACTGTTTCCTTTGATGAGAAAGAGAGTGAAGGAGTAGATAAGTTTGTTGCAGCAATAAAGATAGCATCCAGGAGAGGTAAATTGAAAGCTTTGATGGAGAAAAAAGAGGTAAAACCTGATCTTTGTAAAAGTTTTGTTGAAGCTGAATTGTTTAGAGATGACAATATTAGCATAAAGAAGAATATTGAAACAAATACCCCATTGGAAAATGAAGGTATGATTTATGAAGAAGATGAAGAGGTGAATGAGAAATGGTTTGATAATCTCTTGATACAATGATTGTTACGGATGGAGATATCAAGGATGATAGTTTTTTGAAGGAAAGGAAAGATAAAAGTCCCTTGATTAATAGAGTTGATTACTTGTTAGGAAATGAATAAATTGAGTCTTTTGATTGTTGTACTAATGTTGTTTTGAGTGAAAGAAATCAGAATACAGTGATGATACATCTTTCAGAGGACATTGAAATAGTGATTTTTCATAATGGAGACAAGGTGGGAGGACAAAAAAAAGTTATAACAACGATAGAGGTAAAAGGAAACATTTGTTTTGTTGAAGGAGAAGGATGGAGAATGGAAGAGGATAGAATTGTGAAAGTACAAAGAATGATGAACAAGAAATTCTCAATGGACAAAGCAGAGAGGTGGATCCAGGACAAACATAGAGTCTACAAATGTTTCAAAGTTTGATTCTTGGGAAACATTTCAATTTACCATGGGTGTCTGACGCAGGAGCATCCATGGCCTTGTGCAATCTTGCATCACCAAAAATATTGCTCTTTTAGTATTTGTTTATTTTCAATAAGGGCTTAGGGGTTAGGAGAATAATATTTTAATTTGCAACAATGTAGATTCCCTTGGTGTGAAATTTTAAATGTAAATCGCATGGGAAATAAGTCTTGGTAAAACAGTGAAAGCATCTTGGAGGGGAATATGCCCTTTTGGTGTCCACTTTTGGAGAAGGTCAAAAAGTATTGTTTGCATGTATTTGCATGTTAGCCACAAGCTTTGCATGTTGTTGCATGTCTGAAGTCGTATCTATGAGACCTAGTTTTAGTAAAATGGACATAACTTTTTCATATAGTAACAAAATTAATATTTTTAAAATGATTCGAAAAGCTAGAAAGAAGAAGCACCAAACCTAGATATTCTTTGTGGAGTTTCTAAAAAATGAAAGATCGTTGATAGGAAGAAAGGGACGGGTTTTCTTGGCAGTTTTGTGGAGGTTGTTTTGAGAAACCAATGGCAGTTTCTTCTCACACAACTTCTATGTATTGATGCTGCTCATTTGGAGAAGGGGGATTTTTAGAGTTGGTGGTTGAATATCCAGATGCTACTGGAATGATGTTGGAAGCTTAAGTTGCAGATTTTTGTATGTGTGAAGCCCATGTTGTATGTGAGCATATGGCTCCATGATTTTGTAATTCAAATTCAGATTTGAAATCAATATATGTTACATATTTCTCTTCCATATTTGTTTTTAATGTTTATTTGTAGCCTTCTTGCATACTGGTGAATGTGTGTGTGGTTTTATATTTGAAAGGGGAGAGTTTCCTCTCTACATTAAGAACCACTATGGTTTGCAAATATATCTTCCCATAGGATAGGGACATTAGGGAAAGGAAGATCAAGGGTGTCATGATTCTTAATAAGGGTATCTTCTAACACCAAGCTATCCTCTTTACATCGTGGATGGGTATTAGGAGATGGGAAAGATTGATTTCATGACCATGGAGATTGGGTAAGGTGATGTTTAGGAATGTGTCTATGATCTTATGCTCTTGTTGTGTAAGGTCATCCAAAGGGGAATAAGGAGATGGAAAATCAATACTTTCAAGGCTTGTGACTTCTTGTACCAAAATTCCTTCGTTGTACCAAAATACCTTTGTCACTAATAGGAGAGGTATCGAAAGAAGAACAAGTATGTGTGTTATGATTGTCTACATTTCCATTCTCACCAATCGGTACTGTAAGATTGAGGATTGTATTAATGGATTGTTTCTTAAAGTACCTATTATGGTAGTCAAAAGAAAACTCATAAAATGGGATAGTATGCTTATAAAATCCATGTTTAACCAAATCAAGAGCATATCATTTAAAACAAAACATGCTAAAATGAAAGAAAGTACAATGCAATGCAAATTTTTAGTTTTGAAGTGTTTGGTTACACAAGGCAACAATCTGAAAATGATATGTTGTAATGGAAAAAGTGAAATTAAACAATGCATGAAATGAGCTAATTGAAGCAAGATTTAACAAAATGCATGCTACAGAAATGCAACTCACTGATATATACAAGTTAAGGCACCAAACAAAATCCTAAAAACAAATATTTGAGTTCTGTAAAATGTTATTTCAGGGGTTAGAAGGGACTGATTCAACCAAGGTGGTGAATGAGTCCTAGTATGAACCTTTTTAGAAATTTCAAAAAATTGTGACTGAATTTTATGAATTTTGAGTACTATCATGCAGACCTAAGTGAAAAATGCAGAATTTCAGAACTATGCAATGATGAAAGATGCAAAAATGCAACTTATTATGCACTTTTACTCATGCAAAAATGAACTCTAGAATACAAGCTAGCTAATGAAAAATGCAATGCAAGCAACTCTAGAATGATTAATGAACTGCAAAGCTAGAAAAGAGGGGATTCAAACAATAGGTTTACCAAAATGTAACATAGATTTTTGGGACCTACTTTTTTTCTAACACTTCTAGGGTTTTTCACCTAAAAGGAGAAAGATGGGTCCAAAAAAATGCTTATGTTTACATTCAAAGATTAGCATGATATGGATGGAAAAAGGGTGAAAAATGCCAAAATGAAAGAAACTAATAGGATTGATTAACTAATGAATAAAAACTAAAGGAAAACAATAGATTTGAAAACACATTATGTAATACAAAATCACATACAAATGAATGGAAAATTCCAATCGAGATGAATTGGATTGAAAATGTGTAGCTAGAATGTTGAAGAAGACTAGAAATTTCTTTTGAAATGTCATTTATGATGTTTTTCAAGCTTGGAGGGACTCATTCACCATTCTAGGTGAATCAATTCTAGTTCCAATAAACTAAGCCGAAATTTGTTTCTATAAAAAGGGTGTAAGAAAATACACAAAACATAAAATTGATATGGAAATGGGACTCATTCACCACTGATGGTGAATAAGTATAGTACTAAATTTTTGAATATTCAAAAGTGGATTATGGAGTTTTCGATCTGCACTTTGATGCCCTATAGG
Source organism: Sequoia sempervirens (assembly GCA_007258455.2). NCBI lineage: Eukaryota > Viridiplantae > Streptophyta > Pinopsida > Cupressales > Cupressaceae > Sequoia > Sequoia sempervirens. The sequence continues at coordinate 7,510 of VDFB02374999.1, forward strand.
TGTCTGCTTCTAAAACTCTGATTCGTGGGTTTGAAAATGATATTTTGTTGATTCTTTAACTAGTTGAATGAAGAGAGGACATTAACAGATTTGCAACTTGATGTACAATTATTTCCAAGCTTCCAAAGGACCTAAATCTGCATACACACAAGGAAATGAGAATTGTTGAATTTTAAGGCATGGGGGTTTGCCTTGGTCAAACCCCGTTTAGGTAATTAAAATAAAATGATAAAATGAAATGGAATGGAACATGCAATAATAGAATATATTACCTTGCCATGATGATAGATCTTCAAAGTCTACAACAAAACATGTAGAATTTTCCTTTGGATTTCATAGGAAGTTAAATGGATGACTTGCAATGTGAAAGCCCTAACTTTCTTAGCTTGAGATAAAAGAATGCTGATGAATGATGAAGAATGATTATGAAATTGAATGGATGAATGAGAGAGAGATTGTAGGAGGATAGAAAATGAGGCGAAATTCACTTATTTATACAACCTTGTGCCTTAGTTAACTATTCATACCTCATCACAGGCAGACATCAAGTGATTTTTGAATAAAAGCCCAAAAATAAATTTTAATTTTTTTGAATTTGGAGCCAAGGGGGGCTCATTCGCCACCCATGGTGAATGGGTTCCACCTAGGACTTGAAAATGGGTGTCGGGAATTAAGTTGCATTTAACGTTGTTTATCCAAGTTACATTCAAAAATAAACTTAATTAAAGCATAGAACTTAATTAAAGCATACGAGGGCATAAAGGGACCAAATAAAGCATGAGAAAGGGATAAATAGTGAAGTTGTGCCCAGAAAAGCATGAAATCTTGTTACAATACTTTACAACACTTCAAAATAGGACTTGATAAGGGATGAAAAGGTGATTTTTAGGTAAATTGCAATAAATAGAGTCTAAAAAAGTGTATAAATTTCTTTCAACACTTCACAACACCTTGAGAAGATGTCATTAAAAGAATCTTATTTAGTTTTCAAGGTTCCAAGACCTAGTGTGAATGCATAAAATGCCTCCCAACACTAGAGTAAGGCCCTATTAAGTCTAATTAATCTTGAATTAATCCCCTGTCAAGCAAAGGGTCCTTTTTTCTATGACACACATTTACATAATCATTTAGTTCATCATTATTTATCTATTCACTAATTTCATTCATGCATTTATGAAATATTCATAAAATTCCACATAACCATTTATCCCACATTTATCTCAGAATCCAGATCTTTCCCATGAGGACATCTATAAAATTTAATGAAGGGTACTCCCCTTACAATCTAAACTCACAAGAACAATAGATAATGGCACAAACAAAATGCAAGAAGGAAAGAAAATATTTTCTATTATTACTTAAATGAAAATGAAATTACAACATTATATTTTCCATCACATGGGCTTTTTGATTACACAAATCTACAAGTCTACAAATTGGAGCCACCATCTACTCTGCTATTTCCTCCCCTCTGAAGTCCCCCTTTACATCCTTTATTTGGAATGTGTAGCCACCCTAGAATCTTATAGAAAGTGTAACTACCCTAGAATCTTCTGGAAAGTGTAATTTCCTCAGGAAGATATTTTGAAATTTTATTAATTTTGGTATTACAACTTTGCGGGGTCATAACTTTTGATCTGACCATCAGATTTTCTATTATCATACCTTGTTGGAAAGGGTCTGGCAAGCCTCTAAGTGCTTCAAAATTGACCCTGAATATTTTAGTAAGATTTTCAAAAAGTAAAATTTTAATATCTCTTGAATGAAAAATAGTTTTCAAGTGATTTCTTTGCCATTGGCTTCAATTTACCATTCTAGAGGTCGGTGTAATATTTTGTGTCAATTATTGCATAAATGAAAACTTACAAAAATAGAAAACCTACCAAATTTAGCCCTTATTGAAAAGAAACAACATTTTTTTGGGTGATGCATGATTTCTCTTACACCATGGATGCGCCTACATCAAAATCCCTTTCTTCTCACCAAAAAAGAATACAAAATTTGATTGTGAAATCCACTTTCATTTGATCAAATCCATTCTATATTTCCTCTTGTGTTGTTGCTACAAAAGTATGAGAGAAAAGACAAGACTTGTAGATAGGATAACAATGGAGTAATTTTCCTTTTAAAGGCATTTGCTTTGATTTCTTAGAAATTAGTATTTCATTTATGCATTTTGTCTTCATTTTGGAAATCTCTATTAGAATGATATTGAATGCATGTTGATTTTAACTAATTCAAAGTTTTCATTTCCAGCATCCGATATTTTGTATCATTAAGAAAAAAACCCTTTTAAGAGGGTTTATCACTAGTGCACCATTTTCAGTTTTTTTTTTGAATAGGCTTTATATATATATATATATATATATATAAATTCTAATTAGTAACTATGTTTAATAATTAAAAAAAAAACATGTGCGTAAATTAAAAATCATAGCGGAAAACTAGTAAAATAATATTAAAGAAAAGTTCTAGACTATAATTTCTAAAGGGTGAACATATTTTTCATAGAAATTAGCCCTAGTTGGAGATATTTAGAGTTTTTTCAAATTTTCCCCAAAGTGGGTCTAAAGCTACCATTAGGTAGCCAATAGATAATTTAGTTGAAATGGTTTCACCTAAAACACTTTGGGACTATCTAAATCTTTGGCTTCCTCAATAGAAGATACTTTAGGAATATAAGATTTAAGAAGAGATCTCAGTACCTTTTTAACCACCATGGATTCTTCTAGATTTCTTCACCAAGTCCTCTGATTGCATTGACCACTTCATCTACCTGGAGAAAATATCCTACAATATCTTCATCTTCTGACATTTTTAGGTTCTTAAACTTGCCTCTAAAGATTTGCAACTTGGAATGTTTTACTTTAATGTATCCTTCATAGATGCCACTAATATTTTTCCAAACCTCCTTTTTTGATTTGGAGTGCATTAATTTTACAAGTTTAGAGTCTACTAGTCCACTCAAGATAGAATTCTTATCCTTTCCATTATTTTCATAGGCCCTAATCTTTGTCGGATAAATTGGAGTAGCAAGAACAACATAACACTTCCATAAAATTGATTTTCAAACATTTAAGAGAGGTAGATAGGTTTCCCTCCCTAAATCACCATAGTATAAATTTGTTCCATGTTCTAAGTTCCTTTGTTGATGCAGGATGGTGCCCGGGAAAAACACACAAAGATTACAAGGATCTCAATGAAGCACTCTCAAACCTCTTCCAAGCACCCTACATGAGATAAGCCTCAAAGTTACACTTATGACTTTAAACCTTCACTTATGGACCCAAACCCTTGGGAAGCTTTTAAAAGACTCAAAAAAACTTTTCTTGAATGGTTTCAAGCCCCAAACCTCTGACTTAAACACAAACTCACTTTTTGCACCTTCGCTAGGCTTCCAGCCTAACTAGGTCTCCTGTGGTGGTTTTTTTAACTTTACTCACAACTTCCCCAAAGAACTTACCAAAATAATGATTGTTTTAGATGTGGTTTATGACCCTACACAACATACCCAGACCTTGATGGCACTTTTTTTGGATCAGACTTCCCAAATCCTATTATTTCCACAAAAACTAGGCCAAATTAGCCCTCTTTTTCAAAGCAACCCTATTCCAAACTCAACTCCAGATCATAAGACTTTCAACAGTACCTTAAAATGTTCCCAAACTAAGTATTTTCAAGTTTTTAGGTTCCTATGACAGGCTTGACACCCTCAAACACAAAACACTCACTAAATTGCTCCAAAACTAGGGCCTCTTGAAAATTAGCTTTCCCAACACTTATAGAACCTTTTCTTGGACTTTTCACCAATAACTCAACATAAATAAACACCTTCAACTCAAAAATATACCCCTCATTCAGGTAGATCTCCTGCTGCTACACCTTAGCCTCCACTTTTATGCACTTTGCATTGTAAAAACATGGTGTACACCCAAGTATTCTTCCTTACCTGCATGTCATCTTGTTATATTTGTATTATACATGTTAGAACAGATCCATTTCACATGTTATAGCAGCATTCCTTCATGAAATGGATCAAACACCCATGAAACTACACCAAAAACTATTGAAAAATTTGTGTTTTTTTAGGACGATCGACAATATAATACAAAGAACTAATTATAAACGTGTATCAGAACATGAAATGGCTTAAATACATGTAGATACAAGTCTCTAAATCATTCCATGGTTCATTTCATCAATAACAATCAGATATTCATCAAAAAAACATAAGAAAATGCAAGAAATTGTTGTTTTTTTGCTTCTTCCTGTAGTAGTCTGTACAAAATCCGTACTAGCAACCAAACCTCCATAAAAATGACTTAAATAACCTTATAGAATCATCCCCCAACTGTCCCAACTGATTTGGATTGGTTTGATTACATTAAAGTTGGTAAAACTCCTAAAAGTCACTTTCCCGCCCAAAGGTGGATTTCAAAAATTTGAATACTCCAACTTAAAATTTATTAACTCCTATAAACTAAAGCCTTCTAAAACTTATTACATTTCATTATTCAAACTTATTTG
>VDFB02375000.1:0-11953 GCA_007258455.2 Sequoia sempervirens
GTATTTTATTAAGGGAACACCCACAAAACTATGGAAGGGTTTATACTTGCCTCCTTTTTAGTGGTTTTCGCCAGTCTACAAAGGGTATGTTACTAAACACAAAATACAACCTGTGGAACCGCGGAACGAAGTTCGAATGTGGTGTATCGGCGATGATTCCATGAGTTCACAAATAGTTTTATAAAGGTTAAGTTAACTGCCATGAAAAGAGGACAGGTTTCAATGTCATTATTTTTAAAGGGATTTTGTGGGTCCACATGATGATTCAAGAAGAACTGTATGTGAGTCATGTGAAACCATAGAATAAGGACACATGGACTCATACCAATGTCTCTAATGTGTTTTCTATTGAAGGCTAGTATTATGAGCAATGGAATGATGACACATGGCACAATTGACCCCCTTTTACCACTTATTGATTTTGTATCCTAGCACGTGCTTTAAAACACATGTTTATATAATAAGTTAATCATTTGATGAGAATTTGATGGATGGTTGTAGTTGAATTCTAGAATGAAGTGCACATAGTGCTAGACTTGCAAAATCAAGCCTCTGAAATTGCCCTATAACCGTTAAAAAGTTACAAAGATCAAAGGTTGAGAATTTATTTGAGACGAAACATTGGAATGATGCCACCTCTCACTAAAAGTGATCAATTAATAGAAGCTATAGAAATGAAAGACAACTTTTGAGTTTAATTTGAAGTGTCAATGCATAATTGTAATGTATTAATTGTGTAGTCCATAGGTAACATATTTCATTCACTTTAATATTCAAGAAAAAGAAAAAAACAAGAAGTGAACTTGCTACTACTAAGTGATTTTATTTTGAAGTGGGAGGGTCAAGACATAGGGAGATTGCTCATTGTAGTGCACCAGATAGATTTTGGGTTCCAACATAGCTAGTCTATGCCTATCAATGTCTCTATATTCATCTTTTCAAGAATCAAATTTTGGGTAAGTGAAAGACATAAATCCTATGTTTCATTTTTTCTTAATTTTTCAATCTTGGTGTTTAGGGTTGTGAACTTGAGATTTCACACTATACAAGCATGTCTACCACCACTACCAAATTAGCTATTGGGAAAAAAAAAAAAAAATCAAATAGAAAAATAGATTATTCCTCAAGTGCTTAAACTCCAAGTTTCATGGATGAATACCATGATATTTATGATCCTGTAACCTATGGTAGGCTTAACTCAAAACTTATATTTTCATGTGAGAATAAGGTTACAAAGAAAATGAAAACTACCAATAGAAAAAAAAATGCTAATTAATAGTGTAGACATCTAAATTTGACCACTTCCATATGGTCAAAGACGCTCTTAACCACATCCTTTGCTCTCATTCCATTTATCCTTTTGCCGGTATTACTCAATCACTCATTTTAATTAATATTTCATGTCTTGTATATATTCCAAAGTATTTAATTCAATAAATATTTTTCCCCTATTTCCTCTCTAGATTAAATAAATATATCACTTTATTTAATTTAGTCATATTACCTATTGAAATTTTAAATTTATTTTAATTCCTCACTTTCTCTCATTAGCTACATCTTCCCAACTTTGTGTTAATCTATAATCCCTCTTAACAATCTAACCCTCTTTCTTAATCATAATTAATTTATGATTAAAATATGCACACCCCTAATCATCATTAGGGCCACATCCTCCATAATTTCCCACTTGCCTCTAATTTGTCTAATCAAGTACTTGCACAACCTTAATCACTTAATTAGGTCAACCTAATCCCCATCTCATTTATGGAATGTGTCCTAAGTCAACCTTCTTAAAGGCTTTCTCCTTTTGGAAAAGGCACCATTCCTCCATGTGAATTTTAATTCACATTTAATCCTCTATGCATTCTTAGAATTTAAAATTCATTTTCTCATCCCCATGAGGATATTTGAGGAATTTTTAATTGCTCACATGTCCTCTCACCCACATGGGGACAAGGACCTTCTTTATGAGGAGATCTTGTCCCAATCCCAAGGTACTATGTACTACCTCCATGTCATTTACTCTCCTTCCAACTCATATACACATCATCCTTTTCAAGTCGCTTTACATGTCACATGTCAAGATGTGAGAGCTTGTGAGTTCTCAACTCACCATAGCCCTACATCTTGGCCTTTTTGGTTTAATCCCAACCATCCATTTCCCTAGAGAGTCCAAAATTCTCTATAAGTACCCCCTCTTTTCTCTCATTTTGGGAGAGATCATTTTATGCTAGCCAAACTTTTGCAAAATTTTCTCTTGAGCCATACATAGCCAAATTCTCATACTTGCATCCATTTTCACTCATTTTCCATCCTCATCTCATCTCATAGCTTGCATCTCTTGCCACCAAAGGAGCATACAACATCAAAGATCGAAAGGCCAACCAAAGGATCGATTCAAGACAAGGTGAATCCACTCTATTTGTTGTTTTTACTTTGTTTTGAATCCAACTAGGCTAATCTTGAGGTGTAGGGTGTTTATAGTTGTTATTTGCACTCTTTTGTTTGTTGTTCATTTTCTAACAATTATTTTCCTATCACAAATACCAGTATCACTGCACTATGGGTGGTTGGATTGGGGTGCATGATGTACATGAGGTTTTCTCTTGCCCAAAATTTATCATGTTCTACGCCCATAATTATGATGATAATGCAAAAAAATAATTGTTAATAAAGATAGCAAAGAATAAATGTTACGCATTACTATAGAAGAATTTGGAAATGTGTTGGGGTTTATAGCCGAATATTTTGAAAACACCCACATTGACCTAGAAGATCTTGCTAGTGATTATGAAGTATTTGATCAAGGGGAGAAAAAAAAAATCTAAATAAAATAGCTCTAGAAAGTAACTCATTCAAAAATAATCATAAGCCTCCTTATAAATTGGAAATTTTTTAACCTTGGGTTCAAGATACTATTTCCATGCTAGCATTTTGCCTTGGACTAGATAGCAATCGGGAAGTGGTACAAGCCTCCTTGAAATGGTATTTAATATCCATTATGCTACTCGACCTTTCAAATATAAATTTCTTGAGCACATTGTAGAATCCATGCATAAACATTTTTATATGATTAAAAGAGGTTCCACTAAGAAATTTAGGTTCACAACCTACTTGTGTTATTTTTTCTATTCGAATTTAGTGGAATATTTCTGACTAACAAACTTCAGATTTAGCCCTATATGAAGACTAAGGAAAAATATGGCTCCAGTATATGATTGGACCACTAAGATAAGGATGCATGATACTACTTTTTGGCTCCACTATATCAAGCAATTACAAATACTTCAACACCTAGATTGCCTATTTCTTGTAGAGATTACATTCAACTAGGATCATAAATACAATTGGTTGATTGATACTTCATGGAAGAATAACTTATCTATACTCATAACTCACTTCTCTAAGAAAACCCTAGGAAATTTATTAATTTATAAGATTGGGTGTGAATTTGGTGGAAACCCTAATTTTATATTTAACCCCTTCAAAATACCTTTAATTTATCTCAAATAAGTCTTGTAGCTACTTTAATATACTCTTGATCAATCCTTTATAATTTTTTACAAAAAAAATCTTATAGCCTTGGGAGTGAATTTGGAAAAACCTTGATTTTGCAGTAACTCCTTCAAAAATGCTCCAAATAAACTCAAATCAAAATTGAAGCTTCTTCAATGTGTCATTGAGAAACTCTATAATTTAAATAAAATTAGATAATTGACAGAGATATATCCTTCCTAATACATCTAAAATTGAAAATAAAATGCCTTGTTTCTTACTTTTAAGATGTCACTTGATCATGCTCTAATACAACTTGTAATGAATAAATTGCACAATAAAACAATTCAATAGTAAATACTTGGAAATTTAATAATAATTCTTGTAAATACTTGATAATAATAAGCTATTTTGAGGGAGAAAACCTCTAAAAATCTCCAACAAGAATAGAACTCAAAATATTCAATGAATATGATGATAAACTACTGATCACCACCTCCTATATATAGCATATTTAATCGTTAGATTCTACCCAAAACCTAACTATCTATCTAAGACTACATAAATGATTGTATAGCTTAATTAAGGGTTACGTTAGCTTAATTAAGGGTTATGTTAGGCACAATTTGGCTACACATATTAGTGGATAAAGTGAATAACACATCCTAGATAGGGTTACCAATGATGAGGAGGGTAGAATCATTTTGGAGCCTAAATAAATCATCTAGACATTAACTACAAGGTTGTGGATGAGAGTGATTACAAAGTATATATTCAAGTGGAAGAGTTTGTTAATGAGGATGTAATTTGGGAGGCTAAAGCATTCTTACAATGGTATTCTTGACAATTCAGCATCAAGGATATGGGTTTGAAGGAGGACATGCTACACCATTATCCTATAGCATTTATGGTGATATGTGGTAGCCAACTATGATACAAATCTTCAATTAAATCATTTATTATCCCCTAAGTATAATCATTATAATTTAGGTCAACCACATTGGGATTGGAATACTAATACTATATAATGCTACCTATGTATAGGAGGCCTATTGTATAAGGTGCTTATTTGCAAAATAATTTAGAATGAACAAATAACTCAAATTTAATTTTAATAAACTTTAGATATTCAAATTTATTTAGATCATGATTTAGTTTCATTTGAATCAATATGTTAACATTTAAATATGAAATTTATCATTTAAAATAGCATAATTTATGTATTGTTCAAATGTGTTCAACCTTGTACTACATAAGGTATTGTTCAACCAACAACTACGGAAGGGAGGAGGGGGGAGGGTGTGGGGATCCCCTGGCGAGGGAGTCTCAAGCGGATCATCGCCATAGCTAGGGTCCGTGGGCAAGCAATCAAGGGCAATGCCCCCTAAAGGAAAATTTTATTTATATTTTATTATTGTAAATCTAGACCATCATTATGTCTCATATCCGACCTGGCCGGATATCTTATTAGCTTGACTCTTTGACCTGTAAGGCAACCCCTGTATTTTATGAGGGTGTTGTATTATGGTTGTGGTCAGGAATGTATTTGAGAGTTCGATAACGCTAGGTACCGCCTCTAGATCTCGGTGATACTCCCTGAGAAGTGTTCCCCGCAAGTATATTGTAATCTTTGTGATTAATAATATATTGGATGACTTTTGAGTGTGGGATTTTTCTCCCAAAATGGTTTCCCCATGTAAATCTTTGTGTTGTGGTATGCATGATATTTGCGTTTAATTTTCTATAACTGTTAAAGATCTATAAAAGTTTGCATTATTCTCCTCTCAAGGTTAGTGTAGGGAAGTTGTTCCACCACTTTTACCTTCCTTACATATATATTATCAAATATAAAATATATTTTGAATCAAATTTCAAATGATACTTGTCTTGAGAAGATCTTGGAAATGGGTTCACACCCTTTAGAAGATTAGTGGCAAGGTCCCTTAATCTATGGCACACTCTAAGATTAAATAAGCATGGCATGTATTCAAGCACAACATCCCTAGCCAAGACAATCCTATATGTACTCTATACCCTAAGTTGGACACACTTTATATGCCCCTTCTCTAATGCCCACCACCTACCTTCCAGTATCTTCTCAAAATCCTCCATATTTTGTTTCCAAGCCTCTACCATGATTTAAATAGTTTTCATAAGGTGGTCTCAACCAACACACTCATTCATAACGGTTGGTTATCATTTATATAATAAATACAACCATTCCTCCCTTTAAAAGATGACTTTATAGATAGTTCGCTATAATCTCCCTTTTAACCAAAGAGTTTTTTTCATTTTAATATCCCCTAATAACCTTTATTTTTATTTTTATTTTATTTCAAAGGGTCATTACATGGGAAAATAACATTCTTGTATACTCAAGAAAAAATTCCTATAATATTCTCCTCATGTGTTAGTTGTTGCCCTTAGTAACACAAGGCACATCTACATCATAGGTCACAAAATACTTATTCAATAAATGAAGATTGACTATAAAGATGTGTATTTGTTTCTCATGTAACAATTTTAACATTACAATAAGTCTATTTATATTTACTTCATCTATAATTCTATTTCTCATTTTTTAAAATCTTTTATCAAAAATACTTTATAGTTCAATTTCAAATTCACAAGTAGATTCATAGATATACTTTGCCCTTCAATCAAATTATTAGAATATAGATATATTTTTTATAAACTTACATAAAATACATCATGAATTTACAATTGAAGAGCTAATGCAAGTGTATATGTTAAATGTCTTACGTGTTAATTTTTTTTAAGTAGTCATTCATGTACCCCCTTATCTTAATATAGATGTTTTATTCTTTAACATGTAACTTCAAAATAATTATGATGTAACTACATAGTGCTTACATAGTAAATGGTATTAATATCTCATACTATGTGGTCACCCTTTGTTGACAACTATTTAATCTATATAATCAAAATACATCCCAAGATTATAATCATGCATTCTAAACTACATGACTATCCTCTTTTCCTATGTAAGTACAATTTTTTAATATAATCATAAGATTATAGATCTTGTTCAATAAAAATAGACATTCTATAAGTTTCACAATAATGATATTTGAGTCCTACAAACAAAGTATCTAATTATGGTAATTATTTACCGATATTTTTTTATACTATAGGAATTGAGTAGCCCCCCTATAAACTGCAATGCATCTAGTAATCTTTTTTCATGTGACTGGTGATGCTAGTGCAACACACACACCCTCTAGCACCACAACGACGAAGGGGAGACTAGACCTTGTGACCTCTTGCCTGCAACAAGATGCTTAAGCCAATCGAACTAGGGCCTTCACCCCACCAATTATTTACCAATTAAATGAATATAAATTGATGTAATTTTTATTCAAATGAGTAAATAGAAAAAGAGTGAGTAGACAAATGAAGTGAGACTACATTGTAGCTATTGTTGGGTTCCTCAAAGGTTGTGTTTCCCAGTGAGAAGGATAGAAATTAAAAATTCACATATGTATTTCACTACACTTCTTCATTGCCATATTGGCTAATGGTGTATTTGTTCATCATATCATTTTAGCAATTTAGCGGCTCAACCAAATTAAAGGAGTTTAGAGTAACAGACAAATTTGAGTTTGAGTATGAATATTAATTGAAGCATTAAATTCAATGAAATTGTTGAAATATTTTTGTCTTCTTTTGGCATCGTAAGGTGTACTTTATTTAACACAAGATAATTTAATACCAAGAACTTGTTTATACATTTAAATTTTAAGTGTTTATATGATAAAAATACAATTCATTATAAGATAAAAATGTAAATGATACAAGTCAAAAATGAAGCAACAATCCTATTATTTAAACAAACTCCCAACAATACAATTTACCTGAAATAAATTACAATAATATACTAATAATAGCACAATATGTAAAATATAAACTAATCCCTTAATGCTAAGATTTCTTCTACAATGCTAGCATTAATCCTATATACTACTATAATATCAGGTTCCTAGATATCGATTTCAAAATGCATGTCTTTGTCTCATAATTGCTACCCAGTCAATTATCTATACAAAGTGCTGTCTTTTCATCTTCACTTTAATAAACATTCAAATATTAATTATAAATTTCAGAGCTTCAAATTTCCCTTGAGAAATGTCCCAAAACAATGACACAATGCAACAATATTGCAGAAAAAATTAGTTTCCTTGGGCACACCGTGTGAAGGTTCAATTGCCGATTATTGGAGGTGTTTAGATCTTGCTTCTGAATTTTTCTTGTCTTCCAATATTTGGGTTGGGGTAAGTCCCGCGGTAAGGAAACTAATGCAAAAATGGTGCAGAGAAAATTAATTGCAATGGGCTAACCAATTTCATTTCTTTGTCAAAGTATCCGGACCACTTCCCTGCTAGAAGCATTTTACTTTGTAGCTGGAGATCTGCTGGTGCACATGTTCAAGTTACATGTAAACTCCTTTTATATATACAGAACGTAATAATTAAAATAAGTCATTCTATGTAAGGATTTTACCAGTTCACAGAAACATTTAATGAGAATCTAAAACTCTCATGTATATTTATTGGATCACATCTATTTATGGTCCAATTTCTATAGTTGCCAAAATTGTTTAAACCCACGTAGTAATTTGTTGCTGAAGAATGAGCAAATTTCTTGGGTGTTCTCTGTATCCTTTTTTTAGTACTTTAATCATAAACGTCAAATACATTTATACTTAGCCTAAAGATTTACATATATGAATACATCCATTCTTTAAAAATAGTGTAGTAAATTTTGCCTTCCAAAGAACCATCACAACTCTGAGCTATTCAAAGTTGATTTTATAGTCACATCAACCGATGATAATTCTGTGAACCAACAATCAAAGCGGTGGATACAATAAGGTTATTTTGTGGTCATGTGGGAAGCCTTTAACAATTTTAAGATGAAACAGATAGTCAGACTTCCATTAATTACAATTAAACTGCCTCTCCTACGGTTCTGCCCACCCAAGACTGTCCCACTACCAAATACACCCATATCCTGTCACAACCATTTCTCAGCGAGGGCATTTTAATATAAAGAAGAGACAGGTTCCTAGCAAGTCTGGCAAAGATCATCACAACTAATGAATGAGAATTGTTAAATATTTAATAATAAATTATTAACTGCGCTAAAGATACTGAATAACAATAATTGACAAAATTCTAGTACTTGACAGAGTCTTGATTAATGATTCCAGATCTACGTATAGAAGAGTAAATTGGGTTGCAGGAAAATCCTCCAAAAAGATTCGGTTTCACTAATGGCAGGTGCTTAACTACTTTGGTATTTTTTTATCAGCAACAATAATAAACACTATAAAAATGTAAATTAAGAAAATTAACAGTAAATAAAAGTTGGACCACAAACCTCCATATCATAAATTTGGGAGAAAGTACTATCATAGGGCACTCTGGCAATGAGCAAAAGATTTCAATGTCTCATCAGCTAATCACAAATTGTATCAGCATGCTTTCTTTAAAACATAAGTGCGTTACATTTGATTAGGATAATGCAACCTCAATAGTAGACAGAACAAACATTGCATCTTTGCCGCACAAATACTGCCCAATCAATTCATCTATGCAGAGTTGTTTTCTTTTCATCTTAAACTCTTCACTTTCTGAGTCAAAGTCTTCATGACTTTGATAAGCAATTCTTTCTTACCTAAACGAAATTCAATTGCCAATTTCAGAGCTTCAGAATTCCCTTCTTTCCTTAAAATCATCTTATCTTCCATTATTTGGGTTGGGAAATGCCCCAAAGCAATGACACATAATGCAATAATGGTGCGGAGAACATTACTCTCATTGGGCACACCAAGAGGAGCTTCGACAGTTAATGATTGGAGAGTACTCAGACCATGCTTCTGAATAGCATCGGAATCTTCCGCAAACAATATTCTAAGAGCAGCTACCAACCGACCATCAACCATCTCCGCACCTCCCAAAGTTACCTGTCAAATATTATCAAACATTAGTTTGAACATCCACATGCATGCTCTTACCATATAAATTATGGCAGACCAATGAATTTAAGCAGCTTATGCTAACAAAACATAGAGATGAAAAATAAACCTTGGAATTGGCCATATCACCATGAAAATTTAATTGAGAAAGAAATTCCCGCTGCCATGGAGCAGGAGATGCAAAAGCAGTACACTGCACACCAGCAGTGATAGCAGCAGCATCCAAAAGAAGTTCATCGTATTTTAGCTCTACATAATCATGTTGATTTCCTGGGACTATAAATCCATAATCTAACAAAAGTAGGTCATTAGTCAATGAACCATAGTTTAACAATATCGGTTTGTCTTCTTCAATTTTCTCTTCTGCAACAACCTGCGTGGCAAGAAAATGCCTATATTATAAAAATCTACATGCAAACCACAATATTCATAAACGAACTAGTTATAAAAAATAAAAATAAATAATTCATCCCATCATAATAATAACACCTTACAATGCATGCATAAAAAATTCATTTGTAATTTAACTAAGTAAATAAATCTTAGCTACCAATCGTCAGAATGCATCTCATTGTTATAGCTTCTGATGTCCTCGGATGAAGATAATTTTATCCCTTTAAATAATCAAGTTGATTTCAAAATACCTACTGAGGGTGTCCAAGGAAATTTGCAACATTGGTTTGAAACTAGAAAGTAATAATGAAAATATAGATGAGGATAAAATTAGGTTGGCAGGCATTAAGATTCCTTTGATGGACAAGAGGCAAAAATACTTTGAGGAAGATGCTTTCCCACTTAGCACGCAGAAGTTATCACTTTTTAAGACAATATTGAGCTTTGATTCTGCAAGCTAAGCCATATGTAGTTACAGGGAAACGGGTGCTGGTATGAAAGACGGATGGATACCAGTAATCCATTTTTTTTCAAAAGTTGATGAGGGGTACTTGGCAATGAAAAAATATCTCTATCTATCCATCTAAGTATATCTATCCATCTACTCTATCCATATATTCTCCTTAATTGTGATCTATGATAATCCAATAGCATGCATACACATAAGCACACAATTAACCTAGATCTGATATGTGCGAATCTGACGGCTATTGTTTTCAGAATATTTGGAATAGTTAAATACAGAAAGTGTATATATATACTTCAGGATCTGAAACAGGATATCTATGTCTTTGTTCTGCCTCAGAATTAGAATATTTTGTTTTCACTGTGCAGGATCGGATCTGAGGATCAAGGTCAATCCATGATCATGGAAATGTCCTTCACCTGGGCACTTGATCTAGCAGACTATACAATTCTGTTCTCCACTTTGCCTGATTCACCTCTACTTCTCCCTTTCCTGATATATTAGGGCTGACAATATTTAGAAATACCCTCTAGGTAGGGCTGCCATTATGTCACAAGTGGACATGTTCTAGGTCAACCCAAAGGAATGTGCATGAACAATCGAAGACAGCTTTCTTGAAACATGCATATGCTCCTAGGAATTCTTGTGCAGATCTAGATTCCTTTAATTGCCCCAATTGAAGTGTGAAATGTGGATGATAAGTGAATATAGCTCTCGAAGTCATGGATGTGTAAAATGAATCCATAAAATGCATTTAATACAAGGGCATCACAATAAATTTTGTAAAATTGAGTTTAGACAGCTCTTGGAGGGAAATTATTGGCGAGAATCACTGAAATTTGATTTTTTTTTATTTTGAATTTTGAAGGGTCAAATCCAAGGGTCTAGGGTTGACCCCCCAAATGCAAACTTGGCCTGGGACCAAAAACGGGGGTGGATCAAGGTGGGTAATGTGCACCTCGGAATGTGCGTATGTATAGGTATAATAAAGTATGGATGGGGTGAATCAATGAGTGTATTGGGTTGTGTGATGATGTTCATACGGATGAGATAAGGGGGGGTTAAGTGTATAGGAATGTGTATGAATAGCTAGGTGGCATAGTTAAAGGGACCCAACTTTTGCACAAAATTATGCCTCTTGTCAATATGTCAGTGCATCAAAGTTCTCTGCTCAAAAAAGACAAAAAACTATATGGGAAATGGCATGGGTATGTAAATTTCACCGCTGCAAAAATATAGAAATAGATATCAACAAAAGCAAATAATAATTATATTGATATTTAATAATGACCATCATGTTATCAAAGAAAAAAAAAACCATAATCACCAGAGATGGCAGACAGACTGAATTAGATACCATTGTCCTCAGAAGATGACTATATTTCAATCGAATTAAAGGAAACCTAAATGCATGTACATCTAAGTCTTGTTATTTGTTTCTCAATACCATACCTCCGTTTCATATTAACTTCAGCCATCCAAAAATATTTGGCTCTATTCTTGCCATTTGTTGTTTGGTGTGGCAATTGATCTGATTCTCTATGACCTTGAAGTTCTTCCTCCTCAAAATTGTCAACGAGTCAATCATACACACACTCTAT
>VDFB02375001.1:0-20532 GCA_007258455.2 Sequoia sempervirens
ATCAAATTGAGAAACACAAAGTCAAGAAATGATGTTTCACGATAAATAAAAAGAATATACACAACCATTTTGTAAAGTCAGATAACACAAGAACATTTTATTTATAAACATGGAAAAACTATAGTGTACATAAATGTCATGATTCAACAAAAGGACTAGAAATAGCCTGGCTAAATCTATAGCTGAATATTTACAAGGGAATGTTACAAGGGTAGATGTCAAAGTCCTTAACTAATGTTACATTTGCAAAATGGGATTTTTGTTATATGCAAAATGTGGTAGCAGAGACAAGGCACGTAAACTTCGTTGCGCAATGCCACCTAGCTACTTGCAAAACCATGTATAGCTTGAATTCAAGTACACTTTAATTTATGCACCAGACAGTTTTTCCTAAGGGTTACTACCGATCCATCCTTGTTTATATGAGAAACTAGAACATCCAAGCAAAGATGATGCTGGTAGTCTCTAGTCCATGCATTCGTCAATGCTTGATATTAATGTTCTAGAGATCAAAAAATGGACCCCATCAAGGAAAAGCCTACAGTGCATCTTACCAAAGATAACTTAACTATACCGATGAATAAAACAAAATGGGTAGATTGTCAAAGCAGGGATGCGGTGCTGGAGTAGTGTTAATTCACCCAAAAGGATAATTATTACTGACTGCCTTTCAACTTCAGTTCACTTGCACAAATAATGCAGGGAAATATGGAGCTCTGATCTGTAAACTCCTTGCACATAAAAATAAAGTTAAGTAATTGCTAGTACTCAAGATTTGGAGCTCCTAATTAAATAGGTAAAAGAAGAATATTCCTAAAATGACAAGAGATCAGCAATTTATCGTAATCAAGTACAGGATCTGATCAAGGATTTTAAGGATTTTAATATTAAGCTTATGCTCTGAAAGAAGATTTCACATTCAAGACTAAGCAGGTTTTAAGTAGAGCTAGCACCCATCCCCTCTGTTTCAAATAATGTGTGCAACTTCTGAAACAAAAATAGATGAAGGGATCATGAATTTGAAGACGAATACAATACCAAAAGAAATGGTTCAATTAGAAAGATTGTTTCTCACAGACGAGATTGGCAATTTGAAGAAAGTGTCAAATTCAGCAGGTGAGAAATCACCTTAAAATTTGGAAGTTGATAAGGAATATAAAAATATATTTCTAGTTAAAGCGTGCACTAAAGAAGAAATATGGGTATCATTCAAGCATTGAAAGATCACAAGGTTGTGGTATGGGTTATAATAATCTTTAAGACATCTAACACCTCCATTATCACAAGCAAGCCTCTATTGCAATAATTGAAGCCTTTCACGATACAAAGCAGCTTTGCTATTAGCTTCACCATGGATTGGCAACTTCCCAGTGAACCTGAAAATGTTAAGTCAGGCTAGATCTAGGGTCAATAGTATGTATATTGTATCTTCTATTCAGAATAAAATTTTCACTTATTCCTGTATTATCAATTTACAATGTGTTAATCACAATTCATTTTCCATCAGAAAAATACAAACAAGGAATTTTCTCCGATTAGAAAGACCTGAATATTTTCTGCTTCTTATTTTGCCTAGGTAACTTGAACAATATCTAAGATGAACATAATCCACTCACTCAAAGATGTATTTTTTCCTTCTACATTGTGAGTAATAGGGTGAAAATTAATTGCTTAGAGCTTTTATTGATATTGGAGGGACATAAAAGAATGAAATAACTGAATTCTATTTCCTGTTACAAATTTTCATACAGCTATGTTGCCTAAGAAAAGCATGGAATTATCAGTATCCCACTGACAAAAAACTCTAGAAATACATTCAAAATGTGTTGTGAAAAATTAGTCTACTCATTGTCACTCAAGTGTTTAGATTTACAACAAGAAAAGGCTATATCAATTTAGATAAGAAGCAAATTATGACTTCAGCTATGCATTGTCAAAGCTTGCAACTATTATTAATAATTATTAAATGGGGTCTAGTAATGAAATGTTAAAAACTTTTGTCAAGAATTTGATCATTCAATTTCCATTGGAGATGGCTCTTTTAGGATTTTTCAAGAATCAAAGTGGCATTTGAGTCACCCATGTCATTCTGGCAACGCAAGTTTCACACCATATGGTTAGCAGTGTCGGAGCCCAAATTTGCTCACTTTACTTGGTGTTTGCTATTTAAAGGCCTCCCTATTGGTTCCAAATTGTCCCATTTGGGCATTCCTAATCTTCAATGCCATTTTTGTGGGCATCAAGAGTCTCTCAAACATCTCTTCTGGTTTTATACCATAGCTCAGGATGTTTGGTCCCAGATTCATGACTTATTCAAACAGTTCAGGCCTGAGCCGTTTTCCTGGCATATGGATGGATATGCTACAGTGTGAACTTACATTTTTATGAGCTTCCCGTGTTAGATGAGGAAGATAAGAGACAATTATTTCCTTTCATTGAAGACTTGGAGGAGGATGCACATGGGACTTAGAGGAGGATATAATCCTACAAAAGCGGGTGAAAGTAGCCAAATGAGGGCCACAAGAGCTTGGATAGATTGTGACCAAAGGACAAAAATCTAAGAAAGCAAAGTGGTACACCAAGGAGAAGTGGAAAAAATTCTTACACTTAGAAAACACTAACATTTTTGGGGCCAAAGGCCTCTTAAAAGGGGGAAATATTATCCATATAGAATCAAAACAAACACATCTTGCACCTCATAATTGTGAGACAACTATTACACATTATGCCTCCCAAGTTTGTCCTAGAATGAGAGCCTATAACAATCTCGAACAACAAATAGCACTTATGGCATTGAGTGGTGCCATGCCAATTGATACTAGACATCAACACATAGTTGGATTTAGCATCAACACATAGTTGGCTCTAGTATATATTCGGTCAATAATATTTTCATTTTAGAATTTAGCAAATTAGTAGTTATTTTGATGAAGACAAAACGTACATGTATTATCCTAACCATGATGAACTTTTAGAATAACTTTACTCTGAAGAATGAGAACAATACTTTAAAAAGTTGCTCCAAAGAATGACAACAATACTTTAAAAAGAGCTCATAGATTGAATAAATCCATATAGAACAAAGCATCTAAAATAAAAGCACCTGAAACATACCTGTAAAATGACCAGTCAACTGTCAAAACTATGAAAGAAATACATTCAATTTGTCATCTTGTCAAAATATGATCAACTTTCTTACTCATCATGCCACCTTACTCAACATTACCATTGCTAAGTCACATTCTATCAACGCCATGTTATTTTTGAACACTATGAAAGGGCTTCAAAGTGGGAATGCTATATCAAAGGGTAACATTTAGAATATATCATGGGCTTCAAAGTAACCACAATTTTGACTTGAATTCAGTGACTTGGAACATTTATGACTTTTCCAAATGCAAATAACTCTCTTCATTTTGTAGAGCTTGAACAATGTTTGTGTTTGCATTGGAGTGGTAACTTGAGGAAGGTTTTATATTGTGATGAGAAATTTTACATATTTTACAACTAAAAATATGTGCTGATTATATTTAACTCTGAAAAAGTATGAGGATGCAAAATATCATGGGATCTACAACATGTATACTAGTTAGCAAGTAAGCAAAAAATCTTGAAGTCAATTAGTGCTTTCCTCAACATCATCTCAATTGTAATACTATAGAAGAAATGACAAAATGATACAAAAGAACAGAAGAAGGGACAACCTTATATAATTAACTATAAAATAGTCATGAGAGACACAAAGAAGCAGGACAATTACCTTATACCATATGCAGATTGCAGTCACAGGTATAAATATAATAGATAACTGCAATGCTACCCCTGACATAACTGCTACAGTCCCTAAAAGCTGAATTATTGAGAAGGAAAACCAACCCAATCTAGCAACAATTTCTAAATCTAATACAGGTTGATCAGTTGATGCCTGCAGACATGATTTGAATTAGTGTTCAGTCATCAGCCACTTACTACAAGTTGCACAAGTGAATATATATATCAATCAATCAGAGTAAAACCCTTCCATTTCTTCAAATGATATTCAAAGAAAAGTTACAAATAATATGCCAATCTATAATCAAATTTATCTAACAGTGGAAAGCAATCTATAATTTTATCTTCTAAACAATTTAGAAAGTAATAGAATGACCATTTGCAGTTTTAGAGAGGGAAAGTCTCACAAACCCTATTCAAGATCCGACCAACCGGTGTCCTATCAAAGAAGGACATGGGGAGCATGAAAAATACTATAAAGCATACCCAAAAAGAGTTTTTGTGACGTCAAAAGGCCCACTGTTGCAAGCAAAAATGTCTGTATCAACAAAAATATAGAACCTCCTATTTATATTGCAACATATACTAGAATGAGGAATACTGTGCTAATTATTGGTGCCATGTCTAGTGTAGGAGGAGAAGCCCATGCCATCAAATAGTTGCTTCCAACTTGAAACCCTTGAAAATTATGTTAAAAAGAGAAAAGACCCACCTATCCACATAATCCATATCCACATCAAGGGCAAGCCGTTTCAAAGAACCAAATGGAGTGAAAAACGATGTTGAAGAGCCCCAGCAATGGTCACGCTTACTGCCATGGCCAATGGCTTTGAGATCGAGGCGAGCTGGAGGAATCCCCTTCCCATCGCCATCTATATCGCTTTCCAAGCACCAGCCATTTGATTTCACCATAGCTCCATATGGGCTGCTCTTTGTCCTTGAAACCCTAGCGCCGTAGCCGGAAGTTGTGTTAAACATTAATTTTTTCTCTATTCTGAAAACTGGGCGACTCAAAAATTATGTTAATAGCAGCCATAACGTCCTTTTTTGTAAGGTGAAGAGCTGGGATTATTTCCATTTTTGACATTTTCGTGCCCAGAACAGCCCGCATGGCTTACAAAATCCCATCGTTACCCTTGCTACCCATATCGTACCAAATCCTGTAACAAACAGAAAATAGAAACGTCAGTGCAAAATATGAAAACAACACACAAACCAACAGAGACTACGCTCGATAGTTAGCGGTAGCAACCTAATAACACAAAATGAAACCCGAGCAAGGGAAACCTCAGAGGCTGTTCTTTGCTCTGTATTTATGACTCAAGTGTAAAATCAGCCCAAGTGGAATGCTTGCAACGAATGTACTGCAGGCCATCCACGTCTCCCCTTGCATGCGAACACTGCAAACATGGAAAACATTGCTTAAACCCTAATCACCAGTGGAAGCATTATCATGCCATGTGCCCAGTACTAGGTCCACGTGCCCTTCTTGAAAAACCAAACAAAAACTTAGGGATAGAACCGTAATATTTCACCCTCTCCCGATGATTGGACAGACTTTAAAATTAATGCAAAAAAATTTAAAGGCACTCGTCAATGTAGGGCAAGATAAACTGTAATTTTTTTTCCACTAAAATAAATGAAAAAACAAAACTTTGTATTAACGTTGTCTCATAGTCCGCACTCGGCTCCCAAGACAATTAAAATTGCATTTTGCTCAATCGAAAACATTAGTCTCCTGCTTATAAAGGCAGGGACTAATAATGAATTAGATTCCTAGTTAATAGGGCTTCATAGTTGTTTATGACCAATAACTCTTCCAATCTCTCTGAGGGGTTTTTCCTTTCATATAATTACTTTTCTACATAAGTGTGGACTCGAGTCTTATTGACTGCATATTCATGTGAACACATTCCTCGTGGATTTGGATTTTATGTCTTTAGGCCCAATCTTCTTATGTTGTACCTTATATGATCCCATCTCGATTATTGATTTGAGATGCATTAGTGACTTATTAGTTTTCAAGCTAGATTGATCTCTCTTGAACTATCCTATCATTTTGGTCAAGGATAATAGAAGATTGTTCTAATTATTTTATATCTTTTTAATTGAAATTGTTCATGAACATCAGAATAAAAGATCACCTTAGGAATTATTAGCTACCATGAGCTAAGTGGATATTTCTATACACTTTTGTAGAAAGTTTCCTACCTAAGTAGATGAAATTCTGGAGAAATATGTTTTAATTATATATATATATATATATATATATATATATAGTAAAAGATTATTTGCTTGAGATTGATTGATTTTTTTTTATAAGTGAAAAAAAGAAAAGAAAAGAAAAGAAAGGATCAAAATGTTATTTAAATGTTGATTATTTTGTTAATAGTTGTTAGTTGAATTACTATGAAATTAGTTAGTACTATTGATTAAGCTATTTCTAAATTGTTGTGATAAATAATTTTGTAAATTATGTAGAATTGAGTGAATTTGTAGAGTAGTTAGTAACAATCTATATATAAATAGATTTTTGGTTAAATTGATAAATTGCTATGCTTTATTGCATGAAAATTTAATTTAGTTGTTTGAGATACTTATAGTCAACTAGTTATCATTGAATAGATCTACTAATCCATCCTTTGTATATAGAGAATCATCCTCATTAGTTGTGATAGAGTTTATTATATGACTTCATTCGTTGGATGAAGTCCTTCAATAGAAATAGTTTGTATTAAAAGTATTATTGGTAGGCTCTTCTACTTACCTTTTTATCATGGCTATTGTGTTGGAGATTATGAAGGGACAATTGAGTTATCTTTAAGATAAGGAAAAAGGTTAACTTTAAGAAGAGATAAAAAAAATTTCAAATAAAATAAATGCTTTTGTATTGGTAATGTTATTGATTTCAGAATATTGTTGGTAGAGCAATTGTATCCAAGTAATGTGAGGGTTAAATATTAAAAATAGTTTAATTAATTGAAATGATTTTGTTTAAAAGTATATGATTTAGAATACTCTCTGTTGACTACTTTATATAGTTATTTAAAAGTTGATTTCTAAATTGTTATGTAAATTAGTTAATTAGTATAATTGCTATCATAGTTATCTTCAAGTTGTTGTGAAAAACAACCTATTGAGTGAATTTAGTGGTGAAGTTATGTGTAAAATGAAAAGTGGAAATAATGTTTGATGGTTGTATTGTCGATTGTTTGTTGGTTGGAATAATGTGTTTGATTAGTGGAATTTGGCTGAATTTGATTATTGTTCAAAATGGAAGTATGTTTTAGGTTTTGTGTATTTGGGAAGTGTGTTTAGAATATTGATTTCCTTCATTATCATTTAATAGTTGATTTGGTAATACATGCAGATTTCATGGTTGCATCATTTATTTGTGTGCATGTATTGAGTAATGCTTTGATTTAAAAAATGTCTTCAAGGGTATAATATGATGACTAAATGCTTGGATTAGACTAAGTGTCTTGATTAAGAGTTTATGAAGTTTTTTTATGATGGATTGGTCTATGCAAAGTATGTTTAAGGTTCTTTTCCTTCAAGAAGTGTAAGTTGGTTAAGGTTGGTTTCCAAAGGCTTAGGGGAGTAGCTTGTATGATGGATTTTATGATTATGTCCTTGAAATGGGTATATGAGGGTATTTAGCCTTGCACTATTTTCTTGTTATTATGGTTGGGAATTGCGAGCGAGATGGTTCATGCCATGCTCTGGATATGTGATTCTTGTGGCTTTTTTTTTGGTGTGCAAGATGGCTTACCATGTTGGATGTGTTTAGGTCTCCTAGTTGTTCATAGGGGGAGTGGCTCTCAATGGGGGTCAGTGTACAAAGGGGCGTCAGGGTAACCCATTGGAGAGTTTCTTAACTCAGTGATAACTTAAAATGAATTAGAGGGTCAGGTAGTTTACACATTAATCAAGATAAGTGAATGTCTCACCCATGCATGTAGTGCTCATTTAGGCTAAGGATGGGTTGAGAATGCCTAGTTGGCAAGGCCAACTCCCTTGTCCTCATGAAAGGAAGATTGGTTATGCATGTATCACCCTATGGGGCCTATGCCTAGTGAGAGGTTGTCAGGGTAACCATAGATGGGGGCTAGCATCTAGACTATCAAGGTAACCCATGGATGGGGGCCGACGTCTAAACTATCAGGATAACCCATGCTAGGACCATGCGATAACACTCCTCCCTATAGCAACCTAGCATTCCCTAGTCTTGTGTTCCCCTTGTTGTTTTTGTACCTCTGGAAGTGGTTTCTTTGTTATGTAATGTTATGTTGTACATTGTATGATGGAGTCTTGTTAGCCCTTTGGTGTTGTGTTACGGTCTTCTTGACTGTTTTTTGTAGTGGGACCTTATTGTTATCTCCTAGCATGGGGGTGGACCTTAGGGTTCCACATGGTTGGGTGGATTTTTCTTTTTACTCCATTGGGTTTCCCTTGATATTGTTTGTGATTGTGGTGATTGCTCATGGTGATGTGGACTTCTACACTTGTTCCAATTCAAGTGGAATGTCTTACATGTACTTGCATTGATTTGAAATTAGTTGTATCATGCATTGCACTTAGATATATATCCTTCCCTATTGATCTCGGGGAAGCACTATTGTAATGTTGTAATTAATTGTGAACTCTCTCTCTCTTATTATGGTCAATGTGAATGATGTATCTTTCATAAGTGAATTAATTAGATGATCTATGATGTCGTGATAATGATGACATGAAATGGATGTTCCTATTGTTGAGCATATAATGTGATGGATTTAATGTACTCTTTAATGTTAGATAAACCATGTTAATGGATTAATTCTTGTTAGTTTGATTAATGGGATTCTAGTAGCGTAGTCATGGAACCTTAGAGGACTTGGATTATAAAACAAGCTTTAGTATCATCTTCAATCTTAAGTATGTTACACTACTTTAAAAAAAATTGTTTTGTTTTAAGTGTTGTAGCGTGTTTTCCTATAGGGTTCTATGGCAGGGCGTTACAATTGGCAACATGATTGTTGTTAGGTCTAGGAGCACTTAGTATGACCTTAGCATCTACCACACCATCATTTGTTACATTTTTGTTCTTTGCCCAGAAACGAGGTTTCTCATTTGAACTAGTTGAGGGGTGGTTGTCTTTGTAAGCTTGAGTATTTCCTTGTGAGATTAGAGCTCTTTCGATGTTAAGGGCTCTAGGGACAAGTTCGTCATATGATGTAATGCAGTACATTTTCAAGTGGAAAGATAGATATCAATCTATATTAGCTATGATGATTCCCACTTTCTATTCATTGGGAAGAGACCACTTGCTTTTACTAGCTCTTTATCTCCATCATTGTAAGAAATTAGCGAAAGTTTCTCCTTTGTTTTGTCTAAGAGTATATAGTTCCTCTAGACTGACATCCATATCAAGATTGAAGGAGAAGTGATCGATGAATTTATCAGTGATTTCTTGAAAAAAACTGATGCCAAGAGGTAGATGAGAAAACCAATCCATAGCAAGATTTGTTAAACTTCGAGGGAAGAAGTGCATTAGATAAGAATCATTGTAAGCCACCTCCATGCACATGACATTAAATTCTTTGATATGGTCCACATGACTTCCTCTCCCTTTATATTTATCGAATTTAGGGATTTCAAAACTAGGAGGGAATGATACCATTGCAATGTTTTGATCAAATGGATAAGGACATAAATTCTATGTATGGGGTTTCTTGATCTTTCCTAGTCAAAGGTCCTATATTTCTTGTGATAGCACCTTGAATTGTGTTGCTAGATTATCTTGTGGGTTTGGTGGAGGAACATATGGTGGGATGATGGATTTTGATGTGATAAGGTGTTTTATGGGGTGTATGGTGGTGTAAGATTATGTGAGGGTGATTGTGGTATTGATGTATATGTTCCTAACGCGTTTGGATTGACGATGTTTTGTTAAGGATTATAGTAGGAGCTTGGTTTTTGTTGTTGTTGGGAATACTACTAAGATAGTAAGGTTTGTTGCTTTGCTTGCTTGTTGTTGTTGTACCACGAGGGCTCGTTGTTGGGCCTATTGTTGTAGTGCTAATGTTGCTTGTTGAGCTTGATCTTGTTGTTGTGCTAAGGCTGCTTGTTGAGCTTGATGTTGTTGTTGTTCTAAGGCTTCTTGTTGAGATTGATGTTGTTGTTTTCCTAAGGTTGATTGTTGAGCTGCTAAGGCTACTTGTTGTTTTTGTGCTACTTGTTGTTGGATAGCTTGTCGGTAAGCCTGTGTGCTTGTTGTAAAGCTAGGGCTTGCTCTTGTAATGTAGGATCAAGTGGTTGGAACCTCTATGATGAATTGGGGATGTTGATTTTTTGAGTGGGTGACGGATTGCTAATGAGAGGTGGATGATTCCATTGATTTAACATTCCTTGAAAGTTAGTAGACTAAGATGGAGGAATGTAAGTTTGAGGTCCTAATTGATTTCACACGACAAAGGGGATAGTGGGGAATGATGAAGATGATTTAATTAAATTTTGTGATGGAAATGACACTGTAGGACCTTGAGTCCATTGGTTAAAAATATTTACATGTCCCATGTCTTGAAGATTTCCTTGCACCAAAGATGTAAATAAGAGATTTGTGATTAAGGTGTTTCCTAGGTTAACAGAACTTGTAACCAAGGGACTTCTTTGAGTTGAATTGGTAGTAGATGAAGTGGAGATGCTAGATGGAATGGATAAACCCAATGGAGGGTTGGATAAAAATGTCCTTATTTTTGTTAAGGGTTGGATCTGTGGTATGGTATTAACATGCCCTTGTGTGCTGATTTGAGATACTTGGTCTATACTACTTTGCATGATGGTGGGCACACCTTTGGTACTCATAGGTGCAGATGAAAGAGGGTGTCCCCGATATGTTGAAGTGGTTATGGAATAATGAAGTTCAAGAGGTCTATATGGTTGTTTAGGAGCTTCGAGAACATGAGAAGCACCAAAGGTAGGTGTCCAAGTGGTTGTTGGAGGTGGGGGATTAGTGTCAAGAGTACCCACAAGTGTACTGATTTCAAATGGAAGAGTTAGACCAAAGTCTTGGGCAAGACTAGTTGCAAGACTAGGAGTGAATGTTTTATTTAGCCCTAGTGATGGAGTTGTGAAGCTTTGTGTCAAGTTTGTGCAACAAAGGATGAGGAAACTGGAGCTACATTTTCAAAGGCTTGATGTTCCATAATTTCCTCCCTAGTAAATTCAAATGGGTTATGTGTAATGTCTTCAATCTCATATGGTCCTGAAGGAGGTGATGGTTGTTGTGATGGTGTAATGTGACTCCTAGGATCAAATTCTGAAGGATTTGGATCACTTGAGGTAAATGTAACTTTGGTTTTCTCCATGATTCTCTTGTGTTGTGATTTTTTCTTTACTATAAATTTTGTGTCACCTATGGGAGAGTTGTGTTGTGATTTGAGATGCTTAAACTCTCTAGTTGACTCAAATCTAGGTAAAAGGGATGCTCTAAGTATTTTCAGAGCAATGGTGATAATGTGGGGTGAAAAGATGGGCAATGTGTGAAGTGATCTTTTCAAATGTTTTGGGACAACACTTTTGACTTGAGTTTGATGTTTTGATGTTAGGATAAAGGATGTTAATGAACTTGGAAATCTTTAGGGTAGAATTGTAACCTTCAAGATAAACCAGTTCAAAGATGATAACTAACTTAACTAAGTCTATGGAAAAGGATACATTTCACATACAAAGTAGCTAAGTTAGGGGTTGGTTCGATTGATATTTAAGTCAAAATTATTTTTTGAAATTTTTGCAAAGTTTGATGAAGTAAAGGATGAAATTTGATGAAGGTGTGGATGAATGTTGACTTAGAATGAACCTTTTTTTCCAAGACCAAGGTAGTGAGAATGATGCTAGACCACTAAAATGTTCAAATCCTAAAGACCCAATGTTGAATTAGATGAGAGGATGGATGGGGATGTTTAGACCTATTTAGTTCCTCCTAGATTGAGCATAAAAGTTTCTTAACAAGTGGTAACGATTGCGATAAAGTATGCAAGCCCACTTCTTACTAAACTATGACGATTGTGATAAAGTATGGAGACCCACTTCCTATGTTTGAAATAATGGGATGGAGATCTTACCCTATGGATTTTGATTGTGTGATGGATCATTTAGAAGAGTTCAATATTGTGAAAAAGACCAGGATTTTAACTCCAAAAGAATGCATATAGTTCTGGACTGCTTCTTGAAACATGTCTGTAGAAGTTTGCTACCAACTTGTCTCTATTCTTGTGAAGTTTTAAGAGATGTTTCTTGAGAGATTTTGGACTGAGATGCCTAAGTCTAAAATGATGACCTATAGACTTTATTTTAGGGATCTTGACTTTACGTGAGATCATGTAGAAACAATTTAAGTTTATGGAAGAAAGGAAGATATTTATTGCCACGTAGGTGGTGGTAATATGGGCCTTCCAGCCTCAATATCAGCTTGTTCCTCTTCTTCTCCTAAAATGGTTGCTGCTTTTCTCCATTGGGTATTTGCTTCTTTTGTTTCAAAAGTGAAGCTTCTCAAACTGTTAATGAGATTAGTTTGTTCTCCGTTAATGAGTTCAAAGTTAGGTTGAATTATAGCACCTGGAAGATCAGGTTGTTCAATGGGAGAAATCGGTCTCCAAATAGTCATGTGGGGTTCATTTGTCAAGTTTATCTTGCTTAAGTGAATTGATGTTACCAACACTTGTCTTGATTATGTTTTCAAACTAGATGTTTATGTCAAAAACACCATAACTTTCACAATATCCATTTCATGAAAATTATGAGATTAGAGCCATAATTGCCTATGTTGTCTTTGGGAAAATATGGATTTGAGATTAATGTCAAGATATTTGGAAATTGCTAAGGATAAATCCTTAGGACAAGCAGTAATATCAAGGCTAACTCAAGAGGTCCATATTTAAGCCAAACCAAGCAAAGTGTTAAACTAACTCACAATCATTACAACCCTAGGTGTGAAATGGCTATATTTTTTGAGTCCCCACTCAGATTTCTCCAAACACTAAACGATAAGAACAGTTAGAGATTTTGCGACACTAGCTCCCCTCCACGACACACACTTCTTGGGACCACCAAATCTCAAAATCCTTGAAATCCGAAGATCGAAAGGATTTTTTGTTTCTACAATTGAATAGTACAAATGTGGGGTGGCTTCAGAAATGACCATTCTTGCACCAACAAATATTAAGGATTTTTGGCTTCTAAATAAGGGTTCATAATAAGGGCTTCTAGTTCAGGGGGTGCAATGATAAACTCCGTCAAGAGGTCTCCCAACCCTAAGAACAAGGGCTTTATGCATCATAAAGAAATTGGGGTAGAGCTATCATGTACCGCTTCCCATTGATCACAATTTGCATTGCAACCACACATTTATATCGTCGTTTGGAAGAGTTTGGCATCAACTCATTACCACTTCGGCCATTCCCTCCTTTCAAAGCAGAGAGGCAAACCCTCTAAAGGTAAACAATAGCAAGGAATTACATCTGAAGTTTGATCATCTTTATTTGTATGAACAAAGAGAGAACACACGCTCTGCCTTTTTCTCACACTTGCTAGGGGGTTCAATTTTAATCCAAATTGAAAGGTGTAGGTGATTATACAAAGTGTTAAGGAATGTTTCTGTTTCTCAAGATCGCCAAATGGTGCAAGAGAATTGAATACACATCCACTAACAAAGTTGTTAATCACAAAACATAGCAAATAGTTGTAAATTTTAACCCCTCAAAGCAATGATGAGTTCATTTTAAGAACCAAATGAAATATGAAGTTGCCTTGTTCAATTTTAAACCCAAAAAACAATGTTAAGATGAGAGTTCAATTTTAGTTCAATTGACAAGGTAACAATGCCTTATGGGAAACTCAGTTTATGGGGGACCTTTTGCGCTAAACTGAGTGACCTCCATATTTTTAAAGAAGTTAGCTTCTTCTATAATGGGGGTTTGGAAAGGGAAAAGGAAATAGATATATAAAAATAAAGTCTAATCTAAGGCGATGTGCCAAGACTTAACAATAGGCACGCTAAATCATAGATCTAAGGGCCTGATTGGTATTTGTAATGTCCTAGAAAGGCATAAACTAAAGATTAAAGTATAGATAATCCATTCATTGACATAAAATAACATTGCATACATTCCCACTGCCAAGAAGAGTCATAAGACATGATCTAGACTAGGAAACTTGCATTCAATTTATAGAAGTTCTCAAATGAAATATCCAGACAATAGCAGCACAGTCTAACGTTAATCAAATAGCATAAAAGAACAGAAAAATAGAACAATTAGCACATTCTGAGAGTCTTTGCAATAAAAAAATAATAATAATAAAGGCCTGGTGTCTTTTCTAAAATAAGTGTTCTTATGAAAATCCGGACCTTTCCCTCAAAACAAAGAGAAGTATATATAGCTGAAACTCCCACCGCCTTGGTGAGCAATAACATAAAATATTTTAGGATCCCTGGCAATGATGCAAAATTGAGTATTCCTCCAGGTCGTTGCAATAGAGAAAGATTTGAAACCAAGCATCTGATCATTCCAAGCTCAGGGCATCCTCTGTAAATGATGGCAGTGGTCCCAGCGAGGTCAAGTAGACAAGTGTCATCACCCTATAAAGAGAAAACAATTATGACACGCGATGGCCAGTCACGTCGTTTGGTTCACTTCATCCATCGCCCAAATACAAAACCCACTGAAGAAACACATGACAGTATAACACAGCCCGTGTGAGTCTTTATCTTTTTTGTCGAAAGCTTGCACTAAGGTGACACGTGGTGTGTGGACGAAGCTCTACTCAAAAGTGAAGGGAAGCGGTCATCAATTGTGAACAGTGATGATACGTGGAAGCATAGTGGGGCCTCTTTTAAATGTGAAGGAAGGAAAAATTTCAGGGAGTGCAAAGCAGACATGTGGAGGGGGCAGTGAATTTGACAAAAAAGGCTGAGTGGCTCATTTGTGATGTGTGGGCCGATACTTAACCCCAAAAAAAATATACCTGAAGGGAGCTTGCTAAATATTTATTCACACTACTCTAACCCATTTGAAACTTATCTTGTAAATTGGAATTAGTGTCATGTTGACGTGAAACGACGACCCTTTCCCAATCCTATGATTAGTGAACCTGTTTCAATCAATTCTATGGAAAAGAATTGATTAAACCATTGTGATAAATGAATGAAAAACCTAGTTTATACTAAATTAAACATGATACAAGCTAAGTTAACATGATTCTATGCTAAAAATGAACTAATTATGCTATTGCTATGCTAATCTAAGCTAATTCTAAGCTAAAAGATGGAAACCCTAATTCATATACAAACTAAGATGGACACATGGAATCCATTAATGGATGCTCTAAGCTATTATATGCAATTAGAAAAAAACTAAAACAAGTTAAAATTGAGTAAAAGATGAGTGTGGATGTAAGTAAGTTCAATAGCATAAGTTTGCAATTGAAAGATGGATCCATTTGTCTCCAAATGGTGACCTATTTACTGGAGAGCAAATGAGAAGTGGAGGGTCGAGATCAAAAAGATTAATCAATGGTCAAAGATGAAAGGAAGAAGAGGCATGGATCATGAATTATCATCAACGGATGATAATGCATGATGGGATTTAATCAAGGGCTCACATTTGCTTCAAACAAAGACACTTTTGACCTGCTCACACAGGTCAAAGGTAACTTGTTCAAAAGGTTAAAGGTTAAAACTTGCATTAGAACCTAAGTGAAAATATTCCTTTTTCAAATGATGGAGGAATAAGAATATTCCTTGGAATATTCATTTGGGTGAGGATAAAGGGCATTTTGAAAATTAAAAGAAATTCTTAATTGTTCAAAAAGGGGATAAGGAATATTCCCCTTTTGGAGGAAAATTAGTTTAATTGCTAATTAAACAAGGTTTAATCATGCAATTAGGGGATTGAAGAATTAAAGTGATATTTATTAAATTTAATAATTTAATAAATGGGGGAGAGATCTATGAAATGATATTTAATTAAATAAATTAAGGTTATTTAATTAAATAAGATGACTTAGGGAATTAAATTAAATACTTTGATGTATTTAATTTAATGAGATGAAATGTTAGTGTGAAGGGGGATGAATTAACCTGATTAAATCAATTATGCTAATAGATGAAAATGATGCAATTGATTAAATTAGCTAGGTTAATTTAATTAATGAAGTGAAAAGAAGATGGGTTAAAGAAGAAATGATGTTAGTAAATCTGTTTCAAGTGTATGATATCGTTTAGGACATTTTTCAGTGTCTACAACATCTAATTAGGTTGAATGTAAATCAAGTAGGTTATAATAAACTTATGTATCTGAACCATAAATTTTTGGGTAGCACTTATAGGCTACTCTTGATATCTTAGGATGTTTCACCTAAAAGGAGAGAGATAAACCCTATGCAAAGGAATCTACGCTAGGTTCACTCAAATTAGGATATGTATGATGTAATTAATACTAAATGAGATGATCTAAATGCAATTAAACAATGTAATTAATTGATTATGAATGCAAAACCTAAGAAATGTGCAATGTTTGAAAACACAGTGTTGTTTGCAAAAAGCTTAAAAGAATGAACAAAAATGCAAATTAAACCAAACACAAAGTTTTTTTTTAGAATGTGTGCACCTAAGAAGCTAAAGAAGACTGAAAAGCAATCTGGAATTCTGACAAGACCTGATTTTGAGCTGACGGTGACTCATTTGCCACCCTGGGTGAATTAGTCCCAGGTCAGGGTTTCTCTGCACAAAAGTTGTTTTATGTCAACTATGTTTCTGGATCTACATCTAACTCAAAATGGCATCTCAAGAGGGACTCATTCACCATGCATGGAAAATTAGTCCACTTTCAATTTTTTGTGATTTCAAATCTTTGTTCTACACCTTGACACCTGTACAACAATTTTTGACGGAAACCCGAATCGGGATCTTAGAAAATTCCTACAAAATAGCCTAAAATTATTTGTCTAATGGGGAATTTTCCTTGGTTAAACCCCTAATTTGGTAATTAAACCTTGAATGAATAAAAATCTGCATAAAACCCTTTCCTTTGATGTGTTAAAGACTAGGAAAATCTGAAGTATGGAAAAATCCTATTCTATTATGCAAGAATATGAGATGCAAATGAGATTTGAATGATGCAAGATATCAATCCTAGAAATATTACAACACATCAAAATTGGAGATAAAATAACATGCAAATGGAATGTAAGTGAAATATAAACCTTAATATGAAGATAGAGAAGTAATGTAAGATAGAAACACTTTGAAAACAAGCCTTTAGGTGTGATTTGATGGCTAGTTGCATCTCCTCAACCTAGATTTCTCCATGATTCACCATAGGCATCCATCATCAACTCTTTGCAATGTTGAACTTTGATCCAAAAAGTGAGCCTCGAGACCTACAAAAACCCTAGTTTGTTGACCTAAAACTTCAACTTTACTAATGAAACTTGTTGTAGAAGGCTTGACTTTAAAAATTACTTTTGTGAAATGACTAACAAGATGTGTAAAATGACTAAAAATGAGTATTTATAAGCAACAACATCTAATTTTCTCATTATTTAGACCTAAGAGGCCGACATTCACTAGAAATTCAAGTTGAATTAATTAAATTCCCGCTCAAAATTGAATTTCCCCTCAAAAGGACCAGAGGGGACTCATTCACCCAAGGTGGCGAATGGGTCCCACTACTGACTTTTGAAGGTGGGTTTTCAGGATATGAAAGAATTAAGTGTTGTTTGTCAGGGTTTAAGTGATTTCTCAAGTGAAACAGGCCTCTAGATCAAAAATAATGGGTCTTAGGGGCCTATAAATGTTGTTTTGAAGAATAATTAGTATAAAGGTATTTAAAAGTAGGTCTAGTTAGACGTGAAATTGTCTATTTTCTCAAGAGGGTCCAATTTTTTGTATCACATTTAGCCCCCACTTTAGCGCCCATATGACTCTATGTTCATATGTAAGCTAAAGGACTCTAAACAGTGCACTTTATTGCATAAAACGATACTCATTCAAAAGACGTGAGAATGAAGCCCCCAGTGTAGTTCTCTACAAAACCACATTATTAGGAACCACATCCTACAACACACATTAGTTAATTGTACAAAAATCCTTTTTTTGTAATTCCTAGGAATCCAATTCAAGGGTAGATGTATCCCCCCCTTGATTCCACTTGCTTTACGTAGGTGGAATCAAGGTAGCAATCTAGCCACATCAAACAAGAAATATCATACCGTAGGGAATTTCCAAGTACCATGCCGCATAATGATAGACAATTGATGATTTCGAGTGTGGAATCACGATTCTGATGCATCAAATGGTGTCGAAAATGGATTACCCAAGCTTTTGTTATATTGGTTTGAAGAAAAGATGATTTATTAACTCTTAAAACAAGATAACCCTATTTTAATACATAAGAGATGAAAATGGATTAAGAGATTTAAAGGGGAGGGTAATTTGTCACTTAATATTCATTTTACCTTCTTGTAGCTTGAGAGTGATGAATGAGAAGAAAATTCCGAGCAGATGAGATTACAAACCTTCACGGTTGGATAAGCTACTTGAGCAAGTAGCCTGTGACAAGTTGTATTGTGAGGTGAGTTAATTCTGAAACTATCGTCTTGTGATTTTGTAATTATTTAATGATTTTTAATGCATAGATAGGTTAATTTAGGGTCTTGGGAAAAAAATTCACAAAGTGTCCCCTTTTTTCGCAGTGTCCCATTTGTTCGTAGAGTGTCCCTTTTGTTTGCAAAGTGTCTCGTTTCTTCATGAAGTGTCCTAAAAGGGTTCTAAAGTGTCTAGGGCTATTAGGAAAACACTCTAGATTTACTATAGCACACTTGCATGATGAGATATGTAAAAATTCAAGAAATTAGATGGATTTTAGAGCATTTTGTGATGATTTTGATAGGTCCCTACCTGGTCACGACAGCGGCTAGGGTGGAGGCAGCTTACATTTCTGAGAGATCATGCTTCAATTCTATCGACAACAGAGACAAAGCATTTAAAGTCAGTAGGTATCTATTGGGCATATCTAATGTCATCAATGAGATACCATGATACCATGCTTATGGCCCTATGCGAGCATTGGAACGCCGATACTTGTACATTTCATCTTCCCACTAGGGAGATGACCATCACTCTCAAGGATGTACACCACATTATTCGAGTTCCTATTTAAGGGGAGCAGGTATATTTCTAGGGGGATCAGTCATTTTGTGAGAAGAAGAGGGATATGCAATATTTCCTAGGTGGACCCATTCATGACAAGCGTGTTAGAGTGTGGATCGAGCTCCCCATGCTTCTATATTTATGAGCTCCTATTGTTAGATGGATTATGATGCACATAGTGGCCCTCATTCTCAATCTAGATGGATGAGTGGCACACTTAGATGGAGGATTGGTACATTTGATTCGAGGGATGTATGAGCACAAGACAGTTTATGCTTGGGGCCACAAAATTCTCGCACACTTATATTATGATCTTGTAAAAAATTTATTTTGAGATATCGACAGTATGGTGCACTACATGCTTCTGCAGGTATGGTTCCTCGAGCATATCACATGCACTAAGCCTATCAGGTTCCCTTATGCTCCATCTACAAGATATCCATGAGCATTTAGCTATCTGTTGCGACACCTGTGGCAATATGGAGATTTACACTTTTGGAGGGTGAGGTTTGACCAGCTGGAGGAGGATGAGATCTTATGGATACCTTATCTAGTCACTCTATAGTGACCAAAACCCATAGGACAACTGAGGAGGATGCAGATGGACAGGTTTCTAGCTGGGAGGCATGACTATGTTGTATGACCTTTTTATTATGGATGAGTCATGCAATAGTTTGAGCAGCTGCAAACACCACTAAGGGCATGCCCCTTCTTTAGGTGATCAGTGCAGAGGGCCCAGAGGTCAGGTTATACTATTTGGCTTACCATAGATCATGTTCATGAGAGTGATTCTGATGATTCAGATCACGATCAACCACTGACGTCTGACATTGATGATGTTGGTAGCACAAATGAGCACAAGGAGTGGTAGTTAGTGACATGACCAGCTCTTGTGTTCCCCATGGATTTCCCTATAGGTGATGTAGGACCAACACTAAATGAAGGAGATGAGCTAGACGATAGAGCAGAGGATGTACGATACAGTCCATCATATATATTTACTAATGTTATTGATGATGAGAATGATTCAAATGTTGATCCTGACTATGAGGACTAGGATGGAGGAGAGGAGGAGGAGGAGGAGGAGGATTATGAGGAGTATGAGTATTACGAAGACGATCCACCTCTGAGTGAGGGGGACGAGGTGGCGGTTGAGGATCGAGACAAGCATGGAGGGTCGTCACACACTTACAAGACTAGATCACGTGCAATAGCTATGACAAACATCAACACCCAGAGTCAAAGAGAGGCTAGCACTTCTGCCATGCCCCCCAAAGAGGATGAGGTTGATATCCCTCATGCTTATGGCGACATAGGTCATGATATTTTTGATTTCACACATGTACTTGAGTATATTTATGTTTTGTTTATATATATATATATCATGATGATGTGTACAGATTGCATACTTTGTCTATCTTACATAGGAGTGATGAGAGACTAGCGATCATTAGGCTACCACAGAGATAGTGCCTACATCAATCGAGGAGGAGGAGATGGATCCTGACTACATGCCCCCACCAATCATGGAGGAGGAGCCAAAGTTGGTTAGACCTTTCGCGAGGCTACAA
>VDFB02375002.1:0-22815 GCA_007258455.2 Sequoia sempervirens
AACTTATTTTTAGTTTAATCATTTAGGTTGTCATTTGAATTTGTTCTCCTGTCTCTTTTTGACATATTTCTATGCTCTACAATAGGTTTTATAGGAGATGATTGAGTCTTTGCACTCTCTACAAACTATCCTTGTTTCTTGAACTCCCTCAAGTGATATTTAGTTTCTCTTTCACCATATTGAAGAAAATTGACATGTGAAGTTGAACTCTAAATATATAGGTTGACAAGATCACCAAATATGATATTGCTATATGTCTTAAGCCAAAACAATAATTAAAATCCATTTCTTAAACTTCCAAAAGACTTATTTTTTGTTTAACAACACTACCATATTTTAATATTTAACTCATATCTTATCAAACTCAAAATTTATCACTATTTATGCATCAACAATATCATTACATTTCAAAAAAAAAATGGTAGAAAAAACTCATGATATTATTATTATAAAGAAAAATAAATAATAGGTAAAAATATTGATCTCTTTCTTATTAAAATTTTGGTTGTATTACATTCAAATTGTTATACAAAATTAGTAACTACAACAATAAATTCATACCAACAACAATAGTATATTAGATAAATATAGTGTGGTTGGAGTTTATGTCTCATGAAGCTCAAATATGAACCTTGTATGAGATAACCCTTTGAAATATCTAAGGCTTTCCCCCTGTAAAATATCTAAAGTTTACCTTGTTGATTTTACCTAAGTTTTAACGTAAAATGTGAAAAGTTCAAGTTCACAAATACATGGAAATAAAATTTTCCTTTGCAATAACACATTTGTACATTTGAAATAAACCATTTCATATTACATTGCATAATTAAAGTAACATTACATAATCCCAAGTAATGAACCCATCTTTCAAATACAGTTTATAGGTAGATTCAAGATCATATTTACAAATTCATGGCTTACAAGAGCTTAATGGTACAAGAGTAGAATGGTCAAAATTTCCACATTTGGATCACACATCTTCAACGTCTTCCACTTCACAGGCCTTGGCTTCCAACTGCAAGAGGGAGAGCATCACCCAAGTGCTTTTCCTCCAACCTAATCGGTAGGTGGCCCTACCCTTCAATAAAGAGTTTGGTATGGAAACCCTCTAGAAATTCCTACCTAAGCATGGTGTTGTTTCCTACATAACTAGTGTTGCCATACAACATATGCATACCCACCAACTATGCATGACACTCTTGACTAGCTATGCAATCTTGGCTCACAGTGAACCAACAAAGAGTACACAATGACTTCTACACTTTGGCCAATTTTTTTCATATATATAAAATAAATCCACTTTCTATGAAGAAGCGTCGTATGTTCACCAAGCCCCTCCCTCAACTTGGAAACTCTATTGACCTAAGAAAACTCTTGTCTTAGTTTGACCTCAAGATTTAAATAATATAACAAGATTCCATTCCAAAAAGTGATAACGCACTTAAGTTGTTCTAACTAGCCAAATAGGTTTAGCCCAACTTCTGGTTTATCCTAACCCAAGGAATAAGTTGTTCTCCTACTTTTAGGGAATATGAGTAACTATGAATGTAAGTTTTCCACTCAAAGATAAACTATCAACATGGGTGTTTATAACATCATACCCTAGACAATGATGATATATTACTTCTATCATGATATCAATCCTTTTCATTTATAAATAATATAACTTATGCAAGCATTGTATGTATCATACTATATCTTAGATATTATCATAATACCTTATAGTTAGCTTCACTTTACTATGTAAATCAAACATTAAAATCATGGTAGCTATATGCCATGCTTAAAAAAATTCTTTAAACCAACTTGTATATATTCTAGCTATATGCACAAGCACTATTCAAAAGCTATATTAAGAAAACAACGATTGAACAAACACTTTGCAAACAATAAGAAAAAATAGTATCAAAATTTGAAAGAGAAAGAGTTAAGAATATCAAAAGCATGCATGGAATAATTAGCTCCAAATGAATCTCTTGCAACTCCTTGCTCAATGAAAAAGACTCAACTTGCTGCCTCCTCCAAACTCAACCTATCCCCACTCTAATCAAGTATTCTATGCTCTCAAACTCAAAATAATTTTCTCTCAACTCACAATACAAACTGCTCTCAACTCACAATATAAATTGCTCTCAAAAGTTCTCTAAAGAATACAAATGAACAACATGAATGCACTCAAGAATAAACACATAAAATGAACAACTAAACACCAAGCTCCTACCCTCTATTTATACAAAATTGAAAAGATGTTTCTAGCTAAAAGAAAGCTAAGGTTTATGCTACCTCTCTTCCCTTTTCTAGTCGTGGGATTTTTTGGATAAAATAGTTGCAATTTTATCTCTTGAAAACTCTCTAATTCCTCCTACAATTGCCACGACCCAACATACTTTTTCTACTTGTGACTTCTTGTTCAACAACTTAGTAAAAAGCTCCAATTACATAGCACATATGGAGTCCAAAACTTACTCAATTTGTTTCTTTTCCCAAGTCGTGGTTTTCTTAGCATAACACATGTTATTAGTACTTTCCCTCAGGCAATACTATTGCAATTAGTTTTGTTTTTCTTAGTTAATTAGTTATTAATAAGTTAGCTTTCAACCAATCAAAAACAATAATTTTTTTTGAAAAAAAATTAAATTCAATTTTGTAAAGTGAACTTGCAAAATATTTCATTTTATAAATTTTATAAATTATTTTTCATCAATATGGTTACTAAAGTTTTGTGTGTGTGTGGGAGGTTACGGAAAAGTGAAATGAACTATTATTTGCCTGGATTTTGAGAACTAAGACAATCTTTCTTCTTTGAGAAGTAAATTATTGCTTTAGCCAACAATTCATCTTTTGAGAACAAATTCTTTAACCATCATTATTATTTATATATAGCTATTATATAAATTTTATGTTTAACTAATAATTATTTAATTCTTTCATATACTTATACTATATAATCATTTCATTTATTTAGATTTTATTTAATATAAAATAATTTAAAAAAATCTTTTTAATTTATTATATAATCAATAAATATTATTTAATATAATATAATAAATTTATCGTGTATTATACATATTATTATGTAACATAATTATTAGATAAATTTTATATTTATATAATTATCTTTTTTTCTTTTAATTATATTATACTATCATTTGAGTTTTTTTTAATATTTATAATATCTTTATAATACCTTTTATTTTATTAATATAGGCATGCATTATTATACAATTTACATTATAATGTTAATTATTTTATATAATTTTAATAAAAAAATAACATTAATATGACATTTTTAAATATTATGTCAATACTATAATTAACATAATTAACATTTAATTTTATTCACATTAACAAAACTTACATTTATTTTTATTAAATTTAAAATACTATAATTAAAATACTATATAAAGGCAAGTACTAGCCACTAGGTGGCACTTGTTTTACTAAGTCAAAGCGCCCTTTTTGAGATGCGCGTGGGCTTTATACCCTCATATTTGTTTACTTATTCTATCGTGGCTTTTTACCTTCCTTATTATTTGTAATTTAGGTGCCTACGTTGGCGGTTTCATGATTCCATAACAGCTATATTTAAATGCTTTCCAAACAATAATGGAATTCCTATGTCATTCATGCTATATGCGTGGCATTTTGACTTAGTCTTTATTCGTGGTTTCTAAAGCAATACGTGGCTGCCTTGCATACTTTATAACAAAATTAACATGCATATCTTGTGTTATAACATATTTACTTCCATCACATTATAATATGTGTAATATTTCAATATGGTATTTCATACTCATATATTTACGCCGAAGGCGTATCATATTTGGAAATGGTTGACCCATTTTTAACTACCAACGGTTCACAAAGCATTGCAATACAGTTAAATCAATCTGATCCGTTCAGCGTG
This sequence comes from Sequoia sempervirens, assembly GCA_007258455.2. NCBI lineage: Eukaryota > Viridiplantae > Streptophyta > Pinopsida > Cupressales > Cupressaceae > Sequoia > Sequoia sempervirens. The sequence goes on from VDFB02375002.1 coordinate 3,908, forward strand.
GAACTTTCAATGAAACAAACTTTGTTCATATATACTTGTCATCAACGGTCACAAATAGTGGGAGAACACAAACATATTACTAAATCTTTAAGGATAGATTCTATCTCTCTAATTCTGGGTTCACTTTGACTACTTTTCTTTAAAATAATGATTAATGTATTGGTAACAAATTTTTAGGCAAAAGTTGGTAGTAAATTTAGAACTTTTTTTTTTTTTGTTTTTATAATTTGTTTGCACTTTATCTATTTTAATTTCAAGAAAAATATATGACACAAAAAATTTGTAAGTCTTTTATATATATATTTTTAATATAATACATTATTATAGTTCTATTTGATTTTATATAAGATTGCATGATTTTTTATTTTATATAATAATTTAATCACTTGATTTCAAACATAATTCTATTTGTTTTATCTAACCTTTCAATCAATTTGATCTTCTATTGAGTACAAAACACAGTGGTGATAGGTTAATCAATTCTGTGGATTCTATCTAATCCACTTGGTTTCCTTCTTATGCATATTATTTATTATATATAATTTATATTACATTATATTATATATTTCAATATTGATTAGTGAGGCAATAAATAAAATCAAAAAATAATTTTCATTATGTTATTATGCTTATTTTTACAGTTATCATGGATGAATTTTTTTTGTTAGTTTTTCATGAAATTTTAAATAATAATTGCATATTTATGCATACTTTAAAATATAATATTTTCTAATTTAAATATCTAAAGAATTTTTTTTGTTATTTTCTCATGAAATTTTTAATAATAATTGCATTTTTATGGGCACTTTAAAATATAATATTTTCTAATTTAAATATCTAAAATTATGATTAATGTTTATTATTACATATTTTCTTTTATATTTGGAGTTATCCAATATAAATCCAATATAATATTTAATTAATATAAAAATAATAATTTAATTATATTACATCTTACATTATATATACATTGTATATACTATAATTGCATTTATTATTATAATACAATTATACAATTATTATACATCATATCTCATAGTTTAATTGATATTTGGATAGATTAGGAAAAAAACTATATGTATGTTAATATGTTAGAAAGTATGTGGTGAGTATAATAATTAATACATAAAATAAAATAAAAATATATAATAATATTATTGTATAATAAAAATATAAAATAAAATTAATACTATAATAATATTAATAATAATAATATATAAACAATACTATTTTTAAAATGACCTACCAATTGACCTTATGTACTACACAAATATGCAAAATAAATAAACCAAAATTTCCCCTAATTCACTTCCACACCTCTTCGGCGTACCCATTGCACACCAAGGTGCGATTGCTAGTTAATAACTTATTATTATATTATGTATATATATCAATATATATTCATTCACATAATTATATATATCCGTCAATGAAATATATATATATATATATATATATATATATATTTGTTATTTAATTAAATATGTATGTATACATATCTATTAATGTATATGTATATATCACCATTTTAATATCATCCAATATATATATCGATATGTATATATAAAGTGTATATCTATCTATGCAAATACGCATATGTATAATGTATCTATGTATGGGTATATGTAGACATTTCTATCTAGGCATGCTTATACACACATATGCTCATATATATGAGTTATTATATATATACACATGTATATATTTAATATATACATATGCATTTATATATATTTAATTACACAAAATATATCTCATGCTTATCAAAAGGGATTTTAACACTATGACTCAAATTGACTAAACATTGAAACAATCAAAGAGCATTAAAGAAAATCACCCAAACATTCCTACCAACCTAAAAAGCTATCACCAAGGTTTAAAAATTATCGACACATAGCTCAAACCGACTTGACAAGGCTTGTCTAACCTAGGCGGTGAGTGTGTGCATCTACTCAAATAGGTACACCGGTGGTTTCCATAAAAACTTCCTCTCCTCATTGGAGGGTTTGAATCTTTCCTGCATCCAACTTAGTGCAATCATGTATGAAGTTAACCGATAAAGTGAAAATCATATTCATCATGTATCATTTGCATCAGTAAAGCATTTAAAAAGAAATCACATCATAATGCATATTCATACATCTCATTCATTCATCTCATTCATTAAAACATAATTAGGTATTAAAACATATTTACTCATAAAAGATAATAGTAATTGGTGAATACAAAATGAGGTGTAACATATCCTCCCCCTTATGAATCATCATCCTCGATGATTTAAAGTATCAAAACATAAACATTATTTTGATGAACTTTCAAAAGCTTGCAAAACATGAGGAAACTTTTGGTTAATCTCTAAATAGTCTTCCCAAGTGGCATAATCTTTTGAATACTAGTCTAACTAGTCCCATGGCATACAACTCAATCCATTTCATATCATGGTAGTCCCATGCAAAGACTGTTGTGTGTGCCTGTAGCACAATGCTCAAGAAATTTTGTTTTTCCTCAGTTAGTCCATTGTTGATGTTCAACATTTTTTTGGCATGATTTCCAATGGTTTGGATTCTGATTGCATGGATGAAAGGTCAGGTCCACTAATGTTGGGAACACATTGTTGTGGAAAAAAAGAATGGAATAGTTGGGATATTTCTTCTGATGAATTTGCAAGTATAATATTTTGTAGTGGATCCTATAGACATGAAAGGTAGTCTTTTTGCTACGGGTCCCTACCATAGTTATTCTGTATGATGTGGTCAATTAATTCAGATCCTCATTTTGGTTTTCCAGTAGGGGCTATGTTTAATAGTCATGAGAGTTTGCAGGGAATAGTGGTCTTCTTCATCCAAGGTAGGCCATATAGTTTTCTCTAGATTTTCATGAGGTTGGGTTGGTGGATAAAGGACCAATTTCTTGGTCATAGTTCCATTTGATATTATCATGTTCCCAGACCTACAACCTATGAATGCATTAGTTGTTTCTAACCATGGTCTTCCTAGAAAAAGTGGATACCCTACAAGGTTGATCTTTGGCTGCAAGGCTATGAAATCTATAGGATACTCCCATGAATCTAATGTTATGACTAAGTCCTCAATGATCCCCTCAGGTTTCACTGTTGACCTATTTTCTAACTGTAAAATAGTTGGTGTAGGTCTAAGGTTAGCTAATTGAAGTAGTTGCATTGTTTTCTTAGTCATGAAATTGGTGGCTACCCCTAAGTCAATTAAGATGTTCTTGATAAGGGTCCCATTTATCCTAACATCCACTTCTAGACTTCCAGGGTCTGTATATTTAGGAAAAGTTATATTCCCTAGCATAATATCAACAAGGTTCCCTAGCACATGAACTATCTGAGGGTCCTTCCTCTTTCTCCCTGGTTTCTTAAGACAAAGGTATCTTACTATCTTGGTATAGATTGGGATATCCTTGATAGCTTGAATGAGGAGGATTTTGATACTAACATCCTTAATCTGACCCAATAGGTCTATCTCATCTTGGGTTTGTTGTCTTGGAATGGCTAAACACTCAGGGAATGGAGGCTCTAGACTTGAGATAGTCTAGTTTACCTGATTTGGCTCAGGTTCCAAAGGTGAATTGTTTAAAGATTTAGTTGTGGATTCCTCATCCACCATCTTAGTAATTTGAGGGGATGAAGGTTCAACCAATGTTTTCCTTGACCTGAGGTGGACATCACTTCTCTCTACCACATAAGTAGGGTATTGAATAGCCTCATTTGTGTATTCTTGTTGAATAGGCTTGTTATTGGGGTTAGGTGTAGGGTTGGGCAGGTAATTGAGTTGCTCTTAGTGGTTGAGATGTTGGGTTTGATGGATTGGGCATTATAGCCTACTGTTGTGGTTGAGAATTCAACAAAGGTTGTTGGTGTAATTCTGTGATTTTTGGATTATACACACATATCTTTTTTCATGGGGGTTATATTGATTTGTTGCATGTATCCATTGAGGGTGCCAATGAAACTTCTTTGGAAATTTTTGACAGCTACATTAATATATAGCCTTGTATTTGTAGATTTTTCTCAATGTCGGTGGCTCTGGCCGTTTATGCTTTGGGTATTTGGCCAAGACTGTGGGTTCCAAATCTCAGAGAAATGCTTATTACTAACCCAGGAAATGACAGCATGAAATGAAGGGTCTTGTGTACACCTTTTCTTGGCTAAGGCTTTCTTGTGGCAATGTGGACATAAACACCTTTCTCTCATGAAGCTGCAAATATGGTTTCTCTCCTTCCTGGGATTTTTCTTGCTAATACTCTTGGCCACCCTTTACACTTGAAACAATTAGCTTCTTTCTTTGGTCTAATTTGGGATAGTATCAGGAAGTATGCAACATCCTTTTTTTTTCTGCAGGGAGGTCCACTGAGTAGCCAGATGACTCCCAGGTTCTTTCTTTCAGTGTTGGACAATAGGTTACTTGTGAACTGACTTTGAACCATGCTTAGATGTCTTGCTAATGGTAGATGTCCTTTCCCCCTTTGTCCTCTTGGTAAAGGTCCTTGAATAGTTTCTACAAATCTTGCAGATTTCTTTAAAGGACAGTTGAGACACATTACCTGATCCAATAAGGTTAAGGGAATCCATGCAATCATCATTGGATCCTCTTAAAATGACAAGCTTCAAGGATTCTTCTGAGAGTCTATTCTATGGGTTCTTCTTCAAGTTGTATTAGAACCTTTGTACATAATCCTCCAATGGTTCATCCTCTTTTTGAGTCATTATGAAAATGTCACCTCTTCTCCTATCAACTCCTCTTCAATAGTCTTGGTATTTTTCCAAGAATTTTGTTTTCATAGTGTTCCAATCTAGAACATCTCTACCTGGTCCCATGAACCACCTCAAGGTAGAATCTTTCAAAGTTGCAGGAAATAGATTGAGCCTATGAGCATCAGTTTTGTAGTCATAGATCCTACATAGGACATCAAACTCAAAAAAAAATGTGTCAAGGTCCTTAGTTACCAAACCATAGAATACAGGCAACACTGAAGGTGGTATACTCTTTAGGATAGTAGCCCTTTCTTGGTTGGTAATGGGGAATTCAAACGTCACATATTATGGTGGATCATCCATGATTGCATCTCCCATGGTTTGGAAGGTATCCTTTGTATTTGTAGTAGATGTTGGTGAAAGGGAAAGTTCTTCTTCAGTAATACCCCCGCTCTGATCACTGTAGTCACCAATATCTACTCTAACTTGTTGGTTTGAGGGGAGAAATCTTCCCAATGCATCTCTCTACCTCTGCATGCAATAAGCATGTATTTGTATAACAATGGCTCCTGCATAATGTTAGTGAAATGTTCTAGTATTTGAAGAGATGAAACCTAATTATCCTAATACTAAAACAAAATTCTAAACTAGGGAAGCTTAGAAATAACAAAAGCTAATATTTGAAAGTAGCACCATCCTCGACAATGACACCAAAAATGTAGAGTCCCTACTAATGTCTAGTAAACTTGGTGGCAATCACACAATTAAGAGGGAGAACCTAGCTGAACAATCCACTTGAACCTTTGGAAATACCTTCATTGAATTATCGACCAGGGCTAGTAAGCTTGTGATGGTACTGGCACTATATGTGCTTTCAAAGACTTAAGACTACTTAAATAATCTTATTACAGGCATTACACTTGTTGGAAAATCATAAAACTTCATAACTGTAAGGAAAGTAATGTTGGCACTATTGCTATGGGTACCTATAGTATAAGACTGTGACTTTATTAAGTTGTCAAAAAATGAATGTTGGAGATTAATTAATACTGATAACTAAACCTACACTCAAGAGTACAAAAAAATTTAAGCAAACCAAGGCATAAATATGAAACAAGAATTGTTCATGAATAACACAAGAAACTAATTAACGTGCATTTATGAAATAACTACTACAACAAAAGTAATTATATAGAAAATGAAGTGAGAGACAACTACCTTGAGTGGCCCTTGCTCAAGTGACTTCCTCCACTGATCTAACTCAAATCTAACTCCTTAATTGAACACAATCATGGCAGTAATGTTAAACCATTCATTGCATAACTTGGAATATCACACAAGATTCTGTTAAAAGATCTTATTCGTGAAATCATGATTGGATAACAAACATTTTCTGTGTAAGAACAAAAGATAACTAGAAAAGATATCTAATAGCTATATCTGCTATGACATAATCAACTAACTCTATATACCTCAACCATTGAGCCATATATATAGGCATGAGGGAGTTTATTTAAAGTAGGAATCTAAACTAAAACCATAAATCACCACTCCCTAGATATCAGAGCGTGATAAAGAATCGGTAATCTAAACTATAACTGAAAAAGGAAGAAGAGTCCAAGTAGAACTAAGAATTTTTTGTAACAGAACTGGAATGTGGACGGTTTGAATCAGCCACGTTAGACTCCTAACTACAACAGGGTTCTTCTCCTCCAACATATTTATGAAATGTCATAAAGATGCACAATCATCTTCATTAAGTGCCTCCATGTTGTGATTGTTGTGCTTAGTTTATTCTAAAACTCCCCTTGCTTAGCTATTTGGGAACTCCTTTGGTTGCAGGTTGTACCTCGTAGTTATTGCAACCTACAGTCTACCTCCTCTACCTGATGCAAAGAGTTAGTTCACAAAACATGTACACAATACTATCAACCATAGCTAATCACAAATACCCATTACAATTCATACATATCCACACATAGATTATGCCATAACCATCACATCATCACCATATTTTCATTAACTTTAAATCAGGTTCAAGGTTGCATAATAAGCATAAAAGATAGCATAGTGTAGGAATATGTATGAGATAAATATCTAAGAGTGACCATGAACTAGCATAAAAACATAAGAAAACTATCTAATGACTGGAATCATCATTACCCATTTCACATTCTTTATCCGAGATTGAGCATACTTTAACTACACTTTTAAAATTAGGATTCATTACAAAACACTTGTTTGCAAATGAAGAGATAAGTTAAATGAAAGAAGAAAAACACATCCTATTATGTGTATCATAGAACATTTGGAAACATTACTGATGAATGTTGTGCTTTAAAAAAGAAGTTGAAATAATTTGATCCTTACAATTATAGAATTGATCGAATGATAGGCTAAGGTATGGGTGCTTTTCTTCTTTCCATGTGGTAGTTGTAGCCTTCCATAATGCTCATTACCATGTGTGAGGATATAAATTAATTTTTATGAAATCTTATTTCATTTTGCAAGGAGCAGTGTGTCATCATTCATTTATGGCTCATCTTTGTCCCTACACTTGGGGGAAAGGGGTTAGGTAGCCTTATATTATGTGCATTCATTCTAGCAAGGGATCCCTTTGTATCTTCTTAAAATATTAGTGTAGCAAGTACACTGACATTTTAAGGGGGGAATATGGCCGCCCACTCATTGTTTGCATAAATAATTTCCCCTCTTTAGTGATGATAGCATACAACTCCTAGAAAGTGTGACCTTGTCACTTGAAGTGTGTCCTTCTCAATCTATGTTAGTGCCTCCTTTTGTGGTGATATGGGGCTTGGTATCCCTTAAGAGTGTGACTCTTCATGGAACATGTGTTCCCTTTGGTGGTAATACTATAGATATTATTTCCTAAAGTGTGATCTTCTATTTTGCAACTTGTCCTCTCTTAGTGGTGATATCATGTGTGATATTCCCTAAGTGTGACTCTTGAATGTATTGAGCAATGCCCCTTTATCATTTTTGTAAAACACCTTTTGTGGTGTTGTTGTTTATAATATCCCTTGAGGTTTTGGCCTTGTCTGGTTCATCCTCTTGGATGTTTATGCACCTTCTTAGGCAAGTCTATTGTCATGCTCTTGGATGTTTATGCACTTTCTTAGGCGATTTTATTGTCATCCTCTTATATTTTTATGCACATTCTTAGGTGATTTTGTTGTTTGTCCTCTTGGACATTTACGCAACTTCTCAGGCAAGTTTTGTTCATCCCTTTGGATGTTAAAACTTGGCAAGATAGTCCATGGATTTAGCATAACGAATCTTGTTGATTCATGAACTTGAGCACCACTTTTAATATGGCTACCGAGCATAACAAAACTTGCTTGACAGTGGAGCCATGTGCTTCATGAGTTTCTTAGCATAACACAACTTGCTAGCCTTGTGGAACCTGACATCATATTGCATGGACACTTAACATAATGAAACTTGCTAGCCAATAGATCCACATGGCTCATGAGTGATTTGGAATAATGTAGCTTGCTAGTCCTCATGAGAATTTCCTTTGGTTTAACATTTATTTGATGAATAAAATTTGGTATTTGAGACAAATTTAAGATTGAGGTCTCTTATCCTTACCAACTCGAATACTTTTTAGTACTAACCTTATGTTTTTTTGTGTGTATTCTGTGCATATTATTTGTGTTTGCATCTTGTTTTCTCATCATCTTTATGTTATGTTGTGCCATGTGTTTTCATTGTGTATGCTTTGTGTTTTCATCATGTATGTTTTTGTTTTGTCGTGTTGCTTTACATACATGTGTGTTCCTTTGTGCTTATGTTGGTTTTCCATGGGATCTTGAACCTTGGGGTCTTGTACACTCCCCCTAGATGCATTTTCATTCTATCTCTTCAACATTTGGACAGTTGGACCCCTCTTTACATATTTTCTATTTTAGTGTGAGTGTAAGTGTAAGTTCATACTCTCACTAAAGTGGGGGCTAAATGTAGCATTGTAAATTGTCACCCTTGACAATTTCACACCATGTTTTTCTCCCCCCTAAGTGTATGGACTTAATTGTACACTTAATTTCCTCAATTATGCATTTCATGGCCCATTTTAACATTTACCAACAAGTTTCATGTAGAAAACCAAATAATTCATTTAATATTTTTCCCCCAACACCTTAAATCCCATAAAATAGGGTTGGGACCAAGTTGCCTAGGGTGACTTAGTCCCCCTATTTTTCCTCCAAAATTGAATATGTTAGAGTCATAATTTTATTATTTAAATTTCAAATGAAGAATATCGATTGTCAGGATTTAGTTTCCAAGAAATTAGAATAATTATGTATAAATACATTAGTCATTGCATCATTTGAAAACTAATAAGAAAGAAGTAGAAATTTATGATCAAGAGCATTATTAAGCAAGTCAAGAGTAGTTAAGAGAATATTTATTACAATAATTCAAGATCAAAGCATCATGTCAAAGTCTATGTGATTTTGTTCATGTTTATGTTTTCATATTGTTTGTGAGATCTAACCTTTGTAGGTCTTCAAGAAAATCAAGCAAGCAACAATTAGGCCTTGAGGAGATCTTGCATGACTTCAGTCCTTCAAGGAAGCCATTTTTGAGTGGTGAGTTGCATTCCATTGTTGATTCATGTCATTCATTCATCATTTAGCCTCTATCCCTCAAAAGGATAAGCTCTCTTTCATTGACATATCCATTGTGGAGGTGGAAACACCAGCATGGGGTTTGACTAAGGCAAGACCCTAAATGACACAACACTTCCTCTCTCTTTGAAAGTGAAAATTTCAAATCTGAAGAAGATTTGGAGAAGTTTGAATGTCCATTATTCATTGCTGCAATCAAACCCTACAACTTGACAACAAATGGAAACTCAGTTATTTTTGCACTCAATGAAGATTCAATAGTGTGACACCTAGAAAATGAAGGCTCAAATCAAACATCAGAGGACTATAGAATCATATATGAAATTCATCTATTGGGATAGAGTCACCTAGGGCGATTTCATCCTCAAAAATCAACTTTAGATTTATATCATAGGTGCACAGTACTTTGCTCAGTCTATTTTCGAAGTCTAAATTTGTCTGTGACATTCCAAATCTACTATTTTTGCATCAGAATAGTTATTTGCATCATTAGCCTAGTGATTTCATTGCATTTCATTTCAAGATTCATTCTAGATTTGGTCAAGGGAAATTTGAATGCCTTCTCATTTAAATCAGTAAATAAAATAAGCCTGTCATGTCAGCCAAACTAAAATATCAGATGAATCATTTTCAAAACTCGTTCAAGTAGTCAATCTTTTCTTTGTGATGTTTGACACCACCACTGATAAATTTGGGAGTATGTTACCTTAGTCCTCCAATGAACTACAGTGTTTGACTTAGAAGTTAAATGTTTGAAATAAGGTGGGATCCGCTCAATCATGCCTTCTTAATCTGTAGTTTACAAAGATTCATCATGGGGTGATGGATCTATGACCTTGTGTGTGTTGGATGTTGTGGTTGTGTTGCTGATATCTAGTTGTCATTGATGTCAACACTATTGGCATTAATGTCTTAGAGGCTATATATGTCGAGGATATTAAGAAAATTGTAATGAAATAAGTTGCAAGTTGTCTGTGGTAAAGTGAAGTTCAGTCGGTTGGTTAGCTTAGTACGTTGATGATTAGAGGTTGTGGATTAAAGGGTTTCTTTTCGAGTATATCTAGTTTATCCACATTAAGTTTCAGAGATCTGCATGAAGATTTGATTGAGTTATGAGAAGTTGTGTTTGGATAGTCATTTTGTTGCTTCAGTTGGTGTAGTTCAGTTGTTGCAGATGCTTCTATGGTGATTCATGATGTTTTTGGATGTTTCTATATCATTCTCTATCTATGTTGCATGCCCTCATTGATTATGGTGCTCGCGATTGGAGATTTCCTCTTGCGTGTTCATGTTTTTCATGTTCTTGGTCGACAGGGTGTTGTAGCGTGTTGTGGATCTTTGATGAATATTTTTTGAACTTGGTTCATGTTTGAAGATTTTATTTTGGGTCTCCATTATGTTGTGGCCGACCTTGGTTGATTCACATTGAAAATTATTTATTGTTTTGGGCCAACAGTTTGTATTAATTTTATTATTTTGTTGAGGCCGACATGCAGCGATGTAATTTCTTGTTGCGGATATATATGAGTGATTGGTTATTCCATTTGAAGGCATGCTTGTATATGAGATGTGTGAATAATGTCCTAATTGATCATTCGAAGGTAGAACCAAAGTGTGAAGAAGAATGATTAGAGTGTGAAGAAGTTTTCATGTGCCTAACCGAAACTATAATCAGGCATTAGTAGATGTTATTTTCTTAGTTCAAAATCTTGTGGTTGTAATCCAAATTATTTTGTAAGATAGCGAGTCTTCCTTTTTTAATTGAGCAGTGAGCTCTAGGCAGTGTGCTTGAATGCATGTGCATTCCCCATATTATTCTTTATACTTTTAACAGGGTATAATCTTGTGGATTGACCTCCATCATGGTTTTTCCCCTAACAGGGTTTCTCCACGTAAAAAAATCTTGGCGTTATGTGTGTTTCCAATGTGTTGTTGATTTATGCTTTCATGGTTATTGATCAGATATGAGAATAAGGTTAATAAGTTTAATAAGTTTGAAATTAGGTGACAATTGATTCACCCAACCCCCTCTTAGTTGTCTGCCCTTGTGTTGCCAATAGTGTGATCAAATTGCAGTACCACCAATCATGTGTAGAGCCCTACAAATGTAAGGAAAATACTTTATTGCTTCATATTTGGTCATCATTTTGAGAGATAGGCATGTTTCTAGCTTTTGTACCCATGCACGAGCTAAGAATATATTAAATATATCATAAGGAGAGAGTGCCAACCTCCTGAAAGCTTGTTGCACATCTCTCCAAAAGGCTTGTGGCTTGGTTCAAGTTTGTAACCATTTCAAGAATTCTTCATGGTCATATAAATGGTGGGTGACATTTCACTTTAGATTTTATAAAGAAGAGCTTGGTCTTTTAAATGGAAATCCCTAATATAATTAAATATTGAGTTATAGGCTTTATGTTCTAGATCCTCTACCTCCTTATTAAAAAAGGTAGGTCAAGTTGGTCTTGTAGTTGAAATAAGAATTGTCCTTTATGTGTGGATCTAAGTTGCATCCAAATCATTTCCCTCATAATAACTTTCTTCACCCATCAACTATCTAGGTGCATTCATATTACTATCCATCTTGTGGAGAAATTGTACCATTGAATATCAATAATCAAATCTAACTTATTTTTAGTTAAATCATCTAGGTTTTCATTTTCATTCATTCTTTCTCTTTTTTTCCATATTGTTATGCTGTACAATAGGTTCTTTAGGAGATGATTGAGTCTCTGCACTCTTTACAAATCGGCCTTGTTTCTTGAACTCCCTTAAGTTATATATCTTGTTTCTCTTTCACTATATTAGATAAAAATAACATGCAAAGTTAAAATCTAAATATATAGGTTGAAAAGATCACTATCTTTGATATCACTTTATGTACTGAGCCAAATTAATAAAATAAATTTCTTAACCTTCCATAAGACTTATTTTTGTATAGCAACACTATCAAGTTTTAATATTTAACTCATATCTTATCAAACTCAAAATTTATCACTATATTTATGCATCAATAATATCATTAAATTTTAAACAAAAAATGATAGAAAAACTCACAATATTCTTATTATATTAAAGAAAAATAAATAATATGTAAAATTCTTGATCTCTTTCTTATTAAAATGATGGTTGTATTACATTCAAATAGTTATCCAAAATTAATAACTACAAAAATAAATTCATACCAACAACAATGGTAAATTATATCAATATAGTGTGGTTGGAGAACTCATGTATCATGAATCTCAAATATGACTCTTGTATGATATCATCCTTTGAAATATCTAAGGTTTTCATCCTAGGATTCCCACACTCAAACATAAGTGCTCAAAATAATTTCTTAAAGTAATTCACATATAAATGATGATGCATAATGAAGATGACTACTCTTTTATATCATCCACAAATAGAATAGGTTGGTCACCAAGAACACTCACACTTTCAAATTTGAATAGTGATCATGGGAAAAAAATATTCCATAAATAACACCAAAAATATACTACTAGAAATAGTATAACACACGCAAGTTCAAGTTAGAAGGGAAATATATGCAAAATATTAGGGGTGAGGAATGACCATATGCAAGAATCAACTAAAGAGAAAGACTTGGGGGTCAAGCAAGAGCATGATAGGATGGATAAGTCTAACAAATACGAAAGTGAGGTACAGGTGGTAGATAGAAGGAATGATAGGATGGAGAAGTATGAAAAATATAATGATGAGGTAGGTGATAGGTGAAATGCATGATAAGATGGAGAAATCTAAAAATTTGAAAGGAAGAAGTAAATAATAGAGTTGTAAGAAAATACATACTCAGGAAGGGAAAACACACAACAAACAAAAACATAGAAGACACAAGTACATACCTAATATGTATAGAATTATATTGACTAGAAATGGGACATGCCATATGAGTGCCATATTCATGGACTAGCGTGACAAAACCTCTACACTTAAGTGTATCACAAGTACACATTTTAAGTGAGTAGGAGTGTTTGTGGGTATTATTATCATGAGTGGTGATAGTACTATTGTGTGAGCACTCATTATTACACTATTTTATTTTATTTTCTAAAACAAGAAAAATATTGACTCTATTTTAACCCGTTTTGTCCTTAGTAAGTTTTATGCATTACAAGTGCACCATTTATTGAAATAATTGTATTAATGCATTTGATCAAAATGGGACCAAGATTAAATGGGTACTAGCATGAATATGCAAATTTCACTAATATATCTATACATACATATATTTTAGGTCACATTATTTAATCATAAATTATGAACATTTCCATAGAGTGGAAATTTATTTAGAATAAGGAAACAAAAATTTTAGCACACAAGATAAAATATATAATTATGGAAAGGAAAAAATTAATAATATAAACCATAATTAAGATAGAGAAGAATCTTAATATCTAGAGATGTTCATAAATTTCTGAAAGTATAAAATATTTTGTGCTTTTCCTCAAAAGTATGGAAATTTTATTTATACTTCACTAAATAATTTAAACAATAGCAATCATTCCATTCTTTATAATCCTTAGATAACTATGTATCTATAAATAAAAATCTTATCCTATAGTATTTATTCATAAGGTAAGACAATGATTATTTAAAAATACAAAGCTTCACTATTTGTAATTTGAAGCCTTTCATCCATGCAATTTTTTTTTATCATGGATTCCATTTATATTTTGAATTCTTTAACCATTGACACGTGCATGTACATTAGTATCTTGATTCCGTTAGGCATGTGTTCAGGAATTTGGACAAAGAAAAAAAAATGGTGAAATTAACCATTTCTCCAAAGCTAACAATGAACTTACATTCTTAACATCTCTCAAACCGAAGTCCACTTTATTAAATCCTAGCCACCTCCAATCACTCAATCCAAGTATATTGTCTTGTTCTGTATGCTTATTTAGTTTAGATGAGTATGTCATGATTGGCATCAAATATGTATTATGTAAAGATAACTTAGATTTCTTTATAATCTTTGTAGCTTGTAAAAGAGATCCATTAATGAGGTCTTGCATAGTATCTATTGCACTTCCTAATTCCTATACACATGGAATTACCATAGTATCCTTGTGGAAGCAAGGGATTAATTGATCTCCTCATATCTATTGCAAAGAGAAGCTTCACATTTTGATTATTTGTGCCAAGCCAATGCTGCCATAATTTTGAATGTTGAGAAAAATTATTTACATTCTTCTGCAAAGTCTTTTTTGATATATTTTAGTATCTTAGAGTTTATAATGAAGGAGGATTGAACCAATTTGTTAGATATTGAAGGTGAGGGAAAGTTGTATACGATCTCCTTAGTTTAATGAAAGTGATAATATTGGAGATGTATTTAAGGTCTTTTGCCTTCAATAACTCTCTATTCCATATTGGTTCTATAGAGGGTTTAATATATCATCTTTCAATCTCTATGAGGCCTTGGAGAAACTGGCATGCTTCTCATCCATCACATGCACTACAATGGAAGTTCATTCCCACAACAAAACTCCCACATGCAAAATGAGTCACCTACATACAAGAAATGCAACAAAAATAAAGAAGAGTGTACATATTATATTATTACACCATGCATTCTACCACTATAAGATACACTATATTAATTCATTGCACATCTAATAAAAATAAGGAAGATGATTAGAAATTGGTAAAAAAAAAAACTTATTTTTAAAGATTAATTTTTTATTTATTTTTAAAAGATTAAAAATAATAATAAATAGAAATGGACTTAAAAAATGAAAGTAAAAAAGTAAATTATCAAAATAAAAAATTTATATGTGAAGAGACCAAACCTTTTTTAAAATTTTAATCTTATTATGTAAAATTTATACAAATACAAAAAAAACTTTTACTTACAAATTTAGTAAATTATATGTTATTAATAATTTTAAAATTAAAAATAATAGAGCTATATCATTACCTTTACAATTTCAAATATACTATTCCCATTATTAGTTTAAAAAATAATTATAAATACTAAAAAATATGTGCCAAAAAATGTAAAATAATATATGCAGTATGCCCTTAATAGTCAACATAGGAATACAAGACTACAAAAGTGAGGTGGGTGATAAGTAGAAGGTGTGATAAGATGGAGAAGTATGACAAATACAATTCAATGAGGTAGGTGATAGGTGAAATGCATGATAAGATGGAGAAATATGAAACTTTGATAGGAAGAAGGAAAGAACAAAGTTATAAGAAAAGACATACAAGTTTAGGAAGGGAAAACACACAACAAACAAAAAATGAAAGAAACAAGTACACACCTAATATGTATAGACTTATATATTGATTAGAAATGGGATATGACATCTATGTGCTACATTCATGGATATATGTGATGGATCCTCTATACTTAAGTGTATCTACTTACATATTCCATGAGTAGGAGTGTTTGTGGGTATTATTGTTGTAAGTGGTGATAGTACTAGTGTGTGAGCACCCATTATTACACTATTTATTCAGTTTGCTAAAAAAAATATTGACTCTATATTTAACTCGTTTTGTCCTTATTAAGTTTTAGACACTACAAGTGCACCATTTATCAAAATAATTGTATTGATGCATTCTATAAAAATGGGCTAAAGATTAAATACCTGTATTGCCACGAGTATGCAAATTTCACCAATATAGATACACACATATATTGTAGGTAACATTATTTAATTATAAATTAACATTTCCATAGTTTGAAAATTGCTTAAGAATAAAGAAACAAAAAACTTAGCATACAAGATAAAGTTTAAAATTATGATATGACACAAATTAATAATATAACTCATAACTAAAATAGAGAGGAATCTTAATGTCTAAAGACATTCAAAAAATTTAAAAGTATAATATACTTTATACTTTTACTCAAAAACTATGAAACTTTTATTTATACTTCACTAAATAATTTAAACAATAGCACAATCATTGCATTTTTTAAAATATTTAAATAATTATATATCTAAAAAATAGAAATAGTTTCATATAGTATTTTCTCATAAGATAGGCAAAATGATTGTTTTAAAAATGTTATGTTGTGAAGCTTTACATTACACTACTTGTAATTTGAAGCCTTTTACTCCATGCATTTGTTTATTATGGATTCTATTTCTATTTTGAATTCTTTGACTGCTGACATGGACATGCACATTAGTATCTTAATTCCATCAGGCATATGCTTAGGAGGTTGGACAAAGAGAAAAAAAATTGGTGTACTTAACCCTTTCTCCAAAGCTAACAGAGAACTTACATTCTCTACATCCCCCCAACCAAAGTCCACTTCATTTAATCCCAGTTGCCTCCAATCACTCAATGCAAGTATATTGTCATGTTCCATATGCTTGTTTACTTTAGATGGGTATGTTATGCTTGGCATCAAATATACATTCTACAAAGATAACTTAGATTTCTTTATAATCTGTGCAACTCTCAAAATAAATCCATCAATGAGTTCTTGCATGGTATCTTGTGCACATCCTAAACCCATGGCATTACCATAGTATCTTTGTGGAAGTGGGGGATTAATTGATATCCTCATATCCACTGAAAAGAAAAGCTTCACATTCTGATTGTTTGGAATTTGAAGAGCCTTTGTGTGGGAATGCCAAGCCAATGTTGTCGCAATTTCAAATGTAGAGAAAAATTCTTTACATTCTTCCATAAAGTATTTTTTGATATATTTTAGTATCTCAGATTTTATAACAAAGGAGGCTCGAACCAATGTGTCAGCTATTAGAGGTGAGTAAAAGTTGTATATGATCTCCTTAGTTGAATTCAAGTGATAATATGAGAGATGTATAAGGTCTTTTGCATTCATTAACTCTCTATTCCATATTGGTTCTATGGAGGGTTTAACATCTCCCCTTGCAATCTGTGCGATGCTTTGGAGAAATTGACTTGCACCTTGTCCATCACATGCACTATGATGAAAATTCACTCCCACAACAAAACCCCCACATGGAAAACAAGTCACCTACATAAAAAAGCAATAACAATAAACAAGAGTGCACATATTATGTTACTACACCCATGCATTCCACCATTATAATATACATTATATTGAATCATTGCACATCTAATGAAAATAAGGAAGACGAATAGAAATTGATAAAATAAAAATAAAAATAAAGGTTAAAAATAATAAATAGAAATGAATTAAAAAAATTATAGTGAACATGCTAAACATTTTCAAAAATTTGGGAGAGAACGATCTATTCATTTTAAAACCTATCATATGAATTTTACTTTTACATAGAACTTTTAAAACTAAAAATATCAGAACTAAATCATCACCTCAAGAATTTCAAATATATTATTCCCGTTATTAGTTTAAAATTTATCATTATAAACACTTAAAAATATGTGCCACAAACAGATGAAATAATATATGCAGTGTCCGTGATAATCAACATAGGCATAACATCATATGATAACCTCAATCTTTTTTATTTATATTAGTTTCATTATTGGTGCCACAAAATGTTTCAAACTACTATGGTGGGTTAGCTGACCTTTTTCTGGTTCATGGGTTAGCTGGCCATTTTCTGGTTTATGGAAAATACTTGAGGGAGAGTTAAAAATGATAGTAGAAGCTGTTGCTTTTGAATGCTTTTCTGTTGGGCCTCTACTGAATTGATTGTTGGTGAGTCAGTTGAAACAGTAAATGTGTTCTTAAGGTCTAAATTTTTTGAAAGTTGATGTTTGTTGCCACAGGTTCCATTTGGTTGGGAATGGAAAAATAATTAGATCACTAGTTGCTTGCCCTTCATTCTGGAATTGAATCTGGACCTAAGGACCTCTATGAAGAATTAAATTGCAGGTAGCTTTGAAAATAATATAGTTTTTTTTTTATGTACAGGAATCCAGTTCTGCGTTCAGAGAGGGGAGGTGAGGCTAGATTAGTTTCCTACGGGTAGACGCTAAAGCGCACAAGCAGAACCATCTGTTAATCATATTACTGAAATGTAGGTTGTAATAAAATACTAAAACTGTAAAGAGATTGTTTTGGGATTATATCTCAAACATTTGTGCACCTGAGAAAATCATGTACAAGTATAGTCCTAATACCAACAAATTGTTAAAACAATAATGGTGGCAAGAATCACCTGAACAAGCAGAAGATGAGAGCTCGGAGTATCAGTAGTACTAGGTGGAGCTGAAAAGAGTAGATGTTCATATGACGGCTTCATATCATCGAAATCTCCGAGGACAGTGAGATTGTTATCCGCTATGGCTTGCACAAAGAGAACACCCTCGCCTGTGCACTCCACTTGAAGCTCCCCATTTTCTGTACGTGTTAGCCGCCCAGCAAAAGGAAAACAAGGCACCAACACCTTGGACAGAGCCTTTCGAATTGTCTCTGCAGGATCCTGCAGAAATACAACTGTAACTGAAATTGAAGTTCAATAAGAGTTTTATGGAGATTAATTAAAAAAGTGGGGAAAAGTTAGATTCCAAAGAAATACAAAGATGAGAATGAAACTCCGGTGAAGAATGAGTACGAGCTGGTGGGCTGGTGCGCG